>KZ505656.1:241695-271639 GCA_002844005.1 Limosa lapponica baueri
CCACTGGCCTGGGCCCATCCATCCAGCCTGTCCAGATCCCTCTGCAAAGCCTTCCTACCCTCCAGCAGGTCGACACTCCCACCCAACTTGGTGTTATCTGCAAATTTACTGAGGGTGCACTCGATCCTCTTTTCCAGATCATTGATAAAGAATATGAGATAAGTGATATGAGAAAAACAATCTTAATTAATCATCAATTTTAGATCTAAATATTGCTCCTGTAAACCTAAAGAAATAAGAAAGGAAAGGCTCTTCTAGAACCTGTGGGGTAATCAGCCACATTAGTTTATATTCATTATCTTGAATTCTAGTTCTTGAAGATTTTCATGGTCATAGCTGTGTATTAAAATGCAGTATGTTAATGTAGGAACAGAATATTTTAGCAGAAAACTGTAATTAAAAAAGTAGCTGAGCCAAGGCACTCACTTCATTGACTTTCTTTCTGCTTTTTAAGACCAATTCTTATAATAATTGCTACAATATATGGCTAGAGTAATTCTTCTTGTCAGTAGAAGTCACTGTATCAGTTTAATGAGAAATCATTAGCATAAGAAGTTCAGAGATTTTGATTTTATTCACAGCAGATCCAGTGATCAGCACTTAAATCCAGTTGTTGCGGGGCTGGGGTTTTGGAAATATTTTGGATGTTACTGAATGAAGTGAGCAAATGACAATAGCAATTTTGTAGAAACATTTATGCTGACTAATTTGGTGAAAGTATCTATACAAACATGCAAACAATGCATGGAGACGTTCTTGCAGGCACCAAGACTGATGCTCTGTGGCTGGGAGAGCAACACAGGGTCCTGCTTGGGCATGGGTGGTGCAAAGCAGCAGCAGGACAGTGATGGGTGAATGGAGGGCACTGCTAGAGCAGGGGTTGCATTTAGGATTTGAAGGGGAGTATGACTTGAGGGAGGGTGAATGATACGGCAGATAAATGGGATCTGCTGGGAACCAGCTCCTGGGGCAGGGGAGTGTAGTCCAGGCTGGAAAGGGTTTGGGAGTCAAGGGTTTTTGGTGTCTCAAAGCACATCCCCTGGGGCTGTCAGGAAGCTTCTCCCTGGTGCACCTCTCACCTTGCATTTCCTCACCTTGGGACTCCTCTTCTACTTGAAATCTAGGCAGCAAAACTCCCTTCAACAGCAGAAGGCAGAGAACTGGGAAAGTATTGCTGGTGGCTAGGGAAATAGGAGGGAAAGCAAATTTAACAAGTGTTTCACTATTAATTACAGCTTTGAATGATGTTTTACAAATATTTTTGGTAGCTGTTCTATAGTTTATATACAAATGGAGTAGATGGAAATCATGCAGAGAAAAAAAGAATGATTTGCAATTTATAATTAGTGTGAAATGTTTTGAATTGATAATATGTGGGAAAAGATTTAAATTTAGTTGCTGCACTAAAATTACGGAAAGCTTTGCAGGCAGCTGGGTTTACATCCAGCAACAAGTAGGTAGTTGGTACTGAAAAGACAGTCACACGTGTCTGGCTAAGCATTTTCTCAAGAGGAGATAGAAAATATACCCTAAAGAAAAAGGCTGTGGGTTTCTTGCCTGGCTGTCCATTTTCCCACAACATTTTGTGATCCCAGTACACAGAAATGACCAGAATAGCTACTTTTCAAAGCAAATGGGGAGACAAGACAGTATGAAGTAGGTTAGAGCTGCGCAGAGGGGTGCGTGGTTCTCCCATGAGAACAGCCATGAGACCTATGTGGTTGTGCACGCAGCATAAGCTTCTCAGCCTAGTGAGAATGTCCTTTGGCAAAGGACACTAAAAGATACAAATAAGAGAGCCCAGACTCTCCTGGGTGTGTATCTCAGGGGTCTGACTCATGACTGTTGCTTGGTTTTGTTTTAGTTTTGTTTGAGGTGTCCAAGGTTGCAGAAAAGAGACAGAATTGAGGCAGGACACTCATCTGCTGTCACGTGTGCCCCACAGGCATGCTGACCCATCCCAGGCTCTCCTCCCACCACTGCTTTGGAGACTGCTTCCCCTTCTCCTCCCACATAGGCCGAGACTCTTTTTTTCTGCCTTTTTATCCCGAAATTCCTCCTTTATTCAGGATATCTCTTAAATCCTGGTGAGATCCACCCCACTTCTGGTTATGCAGAACTTAACCAGGTGCTGGAGCTTCCAACGAAACCCCTCTTTCTATATATATCTGTTTTGAATATGTATGCGACACAACCAGATACACCTCCTTATAACTGTTGCAAGTTGCTGAGATCTGGAAGGCAGTTTAGTAGCTGCAAATGTCACTCTGAAAACTTGATATGTCTAATGCTGCAGTCAATCAAGTCACTGTACTGCTCAGTATATTTTATAGCTCAGTAGGGAACTGAATTGTGGGAAGGGATAATATGTTGTGTTTTGAGGTTCAGAAGAACATGAATTGCCTTTACATAAACATATCCTCTCTATTATTTATGTACTTGTGGAATAGCCAAAGAAAACTTACTCATTCTTTCTTTTTTTTTTTTTAAATGTAATTATTCCACAGGATCCTTCAAACCAAAAATGTGGAAGAAAGAAAACAGTGTCCTTCAGCAGCATGCCATCAGAGAAGAAAATAAGCAGCGCCAGTGACTGCATCAGCTTTATGCAGGCTGGGTGTGAATTGAAGAAAGTTCGTCCAAATTCCCGGATTTATAACCGTTTTTTTACTCTGGATTCTGACCTGCAGGCTCTTCGTTGGGAGCCTTCCAAAAAGGACCTTGAGAAAGCCAAGCTTGATATTTCTGCTATAAAAGAAATTAGACTAGGGAAGAACACAGAAACGTTCAGGAATAATGGACTTGCAGACCAGATTTCTGAGGACTGTGCGCTGTCGGTAATTCATGGTGAGAACTATGAGTCCCTTGACTTGGTTGCCAATTCAGCTGATGTGGCCAATATTTGGGTATCAGGATTAAGGTACTTGGTTTCTCGTAGCAAACAACCCCTGGATTTGATGGAAAGCAGCCATAATACCCCACGGTTTGCCTGGCTAAAAACTGTATTCGAAGCAGCAGATGTTGATGGTAATGGCATAATGTTAGAAGATACATCTGTGGAGCTAATCAAGAAACTAAACCCCACCTTAAAGGAATCAAAGATTAGATTAAAATTTAAAGAAATCCAGAAGAGCAAAGAGAAACTGACAACACGAGTAACAAAAGAGGAATTTTGTGAAGCATTCAGTGAACTTTGCACAAGACCTGAAGTTTATTTCTTGCTTGTGCAGATATCTAAAAACAAAGAGTATCTAGATGCCAATGACCTCATGCTGTTTTTAGAGGCTGAGCAAGGAGTGACCCACATAACAGAAGAAATGTGTCTAGATATTATACGCAGGTATGAGCTTTCTCAAGAGGGGCGGTTGAAAGGTTTCCTTGCAATTGATGGATTTACTCAATACTTGTTGTCCCCAGAATGTGATATTTTTGACCCAGAGCACAAAAAAATTGTCCAAGACATGACACAGCCTTTGTCACATTACTACATCAATGCATCCCACAACACTTATCTAATAGAAGACCAGCTCAGAGGACCAGCTGATATCAATGGTTATGTCAGAGCTTTAAAAATGAGTTGTCGGAGTATTGAACTAGACGTCTGTGACGGCCCGGATAATGAACCCATTATTTGTAACCGTAACAACATGACATCGCCACTTGCCTTTCGAAATGTTATTGAGGTAATAAACAAATTGGCCTTTTTTGCTTCAGAATACCCCCTTATTCTCTGCTTGGGGAACCACTGCTCGGTACAACAGCAGAAGGTAGTGGTACAACACATGAAGAGGATCTTTGGAAACAAGCTCTACACTGAGGCACCTTTATCCTCAGAAGTCTACCTCCCATCACCTGAGAAACTGAAAATGAAGATCATTGTGAAGGGAAAGAAGCTGCCCTGTGACCAGGATATATTAGAAGGAGAAGTCACAGATGAAGACGAAGAGGCTGAAATATCACGGAGACTGTCAGAGGACTTCTCAAGGGAGCCGAAACTGATCTGGCTCTGCAGGGAGTTGTCCGACTTGGTGTCCCTATGCAAATCTGTCCAATACAAAGACTTTGAGACATCCATGAAAGCTCAAAATTATTGGGAAATGTGCTCCTTCAGTGAGGCAGAAGCCAGTCGGATTGCAAATGAATACCCTGAAGATTTTGTCAACTACAACAAGAAATTTCTGTCCAGGGTGTACCCAAGTGCTATGAGGATAGACTCCAGTAACTTAAATCCTCAAGATTTTTGGAATTGTGGTTGCCAGATAGTGGCAATGAACTATCAGACTCCAGGGCCCATGATGGACCTACACACTGGCTGGTTTCTACAGAACGGGGGATGCGGGTATGTTCTCAGGCCCTCAGTGATGCGTGATGAAGTGTCTTACTTCAGCGCAAATACCAAGGGCATTGTTCCAGGGGTCTCTCCCCAAGTCCTTCATGTCAAAATAATCAGTGGTCAGAACTTTCCAAAGCCCAAGGGTGCATGTGCAAAAGGGGATGTCATAGACCCCTATGTCTGCATAGAAATACATGGGATTCCTGCAGACTGCACTGAACAAAGAACTAAAACTGTTCAACAAAACAGTGATAACCCCATTTTTGATGAAAGCTTTGAATTCCAGATCAATCTACCAGAGCTGGCCATGATCCGTTTTGTTGTTTTGGATGATGACTACATTGGGGATGAGTTCATAGGGCAGTACACCATCCCGCTGGAGTGCTTACAGCCCGGATACAGGCACATACCGCTGCGGTCTTTTGTTGGTGATATCATGGAGCACGTTACCCTCTTTGTTCACATTGCAATAACCAATCGAAGTGGAGGTGGGAAGGCCCAAAAGCGCAGCCTCTCGGTGAGGATTGGAAAGAAAGCAAGGGAGTACACCATGCTGAGGAACACTGGTCTCAAGACTATTGATGACATCTTTAAACTGGCAGTGCATCCGCTACGAGAGGCTACTGACATGAGAGAGAATATGCAGGTATGACACTTTCATCATGTGCATTGGTGTGTCCTGAATGTGGAAGTGATGGTCCTACTGTGAGCTGCTGATAGGGCAAACTTGCTGAAGCTGGTGAAGCTTCAGACCCACAGCTGTTGTCAACCTTTAACTGGACATCAGAGAGCTGATAGTTAGAGGTGTTAACTAACAAGCAAATGTGGGATTAGCCAGAAATGTTTTAAAAGTCAATATGCCCTCTCCAAACACATGCTTTAGTGGTTGTTTTTGTGTGAGAAAGCAGAACATTTGTCACCCCAGGCCTTAAAAACTTCATTTCCTCACTCACCCTGGAAAATATAAGCAAGTTTTTGTTTTGCTGACTGAGTGAGGGTTTATGTTTTTAGCTTTCTTGCCTGGATGAGTGTAAGAAAGCCAGTGGAAGTGTCATTAAGGTCTTGTCTACACCAGAGAAACCCACTGTGCAAAGAGCAGCAGGTTTCCCCTGAGTGTGTGTTGCCACTGTTTGCCCAAGGGCTGCAGATGTTCCATGTAGGCACTGAATGCCACTTGGATTCCAATTTCCTCCCTGCTAAATAGCTGTGTTGTCTTGGCTGGCTGCGGGCTGGCACAGACAGCGGTGCCTTGCCTTGCCTCACATCAGAGGTCTCCTGGCACTGTGTCTGCCCACCCATGCTGCCCCGAGAGCAGCCGCAGCCGGCTGCGACCAGGGGCGTTGAGGACCAGTTGCACAGCACCATCACGACTGTCCAGGTTAGACCTTTGTGGTCAGCAGGAGGTGAAATGGCATCGAGGCCAAACAAGAACCAGGCTGCCCAGTGCTCTCCTCCGCGCTGGGGGAGACTCTGCGAGTTCAGTAAGGGACAGCTCAATTTGGAGGTCCAGGCGCTGCCTAGAAACAAACTGAATAGCATTAAACAATCAGTTTTCTTTAATAAATAGCTGAAATCAGCCATAACTATCTCCTTGGTAAAGATACAGAAACAATTCATTTTTCTTTCTTGAAAACAAGAGAAAAACACATAGCACTTCATTGACCCCACTCTTCTGGACAGAGTCTAAAGCAAATTAAATGTTGGCAGCTGCAAAAGTTTACAAAATGACATAAGTTTTAAATCACTCCCGAAGGAATAGTCTAAGCATATTTTTAAGAATGGGAAACTCTTCCCAGCCTTTCCTATCCTGCAGGCCTTGAAAGTAACTACTTTGAACCACTGACTCCACCTTCTGTTTAGGTCAGGCTTATGTATGTGAACTATATAAAAGAAAATACTCTGAATCTGACTTAGAAAAAGCATTAATGTGCCTTCCAAAAGAAATTTCAGTACAAGATCTTCTCCTGGGGAATGCTTTGCAAAGGCACAGTGGTTAGATTTAACTGTGTGCTAATGTATTTGATTAACGAGAAAAACCTCTACTAATCAGCTGGGCATTTTCTGGTGACTGTGTCTTCAGCAAGATGTCTGTGGGAGCATTTACAAGGTATGGGTTGTTCTGATACTCTCTTGCTTAGATTTTGTGCATCTTGGTCACTCATTGTACGACTCAAGAAGCTAAATGATGAGGGCATGTCAGCTGTACAGCCATTGACTTGATAAATAAATAAATCCTGGCATGTTAGTTTGGTTTGACCTGTATATCCAGTATTGATTTTCTTATGTGTGACCTATGAAGGGGAAAGAGTGTTTGTGTTTCTTTATGATGTGGTAATGCAAGGTTGAAAACAGAGTGGTTTTTTCCTGCTTGCCTTTCCCATGGGAAATCTGAGGTCTGTTGAACTTGTTCTTGCTGGAGGATGATAATGACGGAGAACGAGGTGATTACAGCATCAAAAGTAATTGGAGTCTGAACAGTTGGGAAGAGAAATTGCATTTTAGGCTGATGGTTTAATATGCTGGGGACCAGAGCTTGTCCCCGTCGGGGCTGGATTTGCAATGCAAAGTAGCTGCAGAGCTGGCAGCTGGGATACCTGGGCCTGGGGAAAAGCTGGAGCTGGCTTGGGGAGCTGAGAATGGGGCTGGCTGGGAATTCCTATGTGCACTGGCACTCCAGGGACCACAGGGGAGCCCAGGGGCAGCGGGGTAGCACTGCCCCATATCAGGGGAGAGAGGCAGGCAGGGGGACCGAGTGGCAACGTGTGCTCAAGTATTTCTTTTCCTTCCCCCAGAATGCCATGGTGTCCGTCAAGGAGCTGTGTGGGCTGCCACCCATTGCGAGCCTGAAGCAGTGCATCCTGACCCTGTCCTCGCGGCTCGTGAGCAGCGACAATGCACCCTCCGTTACCCTCTGCATGAAGGATGCATTTCCATACCTAGAGCCTCTGGGGACCATGCCCGATGTGCAGAAAAAGGTCCTGGCAGCATACGACCTGGTACGTGCTTACCACTGCTACCTCTGCCTTTCCTCACCTTCCTGGACGCGGCAGGCGATGCCTGCTGGCTTTCATGCACGCAAACGTTTCAGTTAAATGAATGAGGCTCTTCAAATGACTTAAGTTATTCAAAATTATCTTTTAATCCAGAATCATCTCACACTGGGCTTTTTGTTGTTTCATGGCTTTTTTGGGGGGTTTTTTGTGTTTGGTTTTTTTTTTTTTTTTTTAACATGGTTGTGGCTAGTACAGGTTGGCACTTGAGGCGGGACTTTGTTTACAAAAATAGCAGCAGAAGTTCAGCGTGTACTGGCGGCTGTTAGTCGTTGTCCTTGAGAAGTGGCAAGATTTGAGAGCTGCCCTTCGCCTTCCTCCCCGCAGCAGAGGGCAAGGCCATTAGACAGGGAGCTGCAGCGTGGGAGTTCCCTGGCAAGGCTGAGCCGTCCCCTTCCCGATGCCTTTCAGTAGCACTGATAAGTCCCTGCCAAACCGAGCCAGTGTTGCTCTTGGGGAGGGCATTGCAAAGTTGGAAGGGTAGTTTTAAAATGCCCGTTTTTTTTTCAATGAGAAAGGAGAGGGCGGTATGTTAGAGGAATACTTACAAAAGTGTGGAGAGGTGAGCTAAAGTCATTCCAGGTGAATGCCGCTGCTCAGCCTCGTATGACATATGTCACTGCTGTGGGTGACTGAGCAACAGCTGTGTGTGGCTTCCAGCAGGAGAAGTTGCTGCCACTTCGTGCCCCTTGGGCTATTGGACTGCCCTGTCGCTTCCCGTCCTTGGTAGATGGTCTGCAGCAACTGGTCGCGAGCCGCATAGTTTTGAGAGCTCTGGCTTAAATATTACACTGCGGCAACCAGACTAAATCACGATGCATGGTCAGTGGACAGCAGTTATTTCTGCAGCTTATGTTCATAAGGAATAAAAAGGTGAATAACTTCAGGGGGATCAGATTGCTTCCAGAGACCCCGAAGTGTTGCAAAGAGTGATTGCAGCTTTGACCAGCTGTGCAATGTGCCAAATGCTCGCCTCCTTTCTGCCTCATTTTTTTGTGCTCTTGTGACACACTTTTCAGGAGAAAATCAGCTTGGGGAAAGAGGGAGACACTGATGTTAATTAGAAGAGAAATACTAAAAATACTCTGAACTAACCTTTGGGTTCCTTCCAGAGTAGTTTATATTACTTGAAGGTGATTAAGTTGTGGTAATAAAATACCAGCTGTAACAATACCAGCAAAAGGATTTGTAAATCCAGTTGATTGCCATATTTTACATTGGACTTTCTTCGGATAGATTTGTTACATGGTGTGATATCTGTCTGAAAGAGCAAATACCACATAAATAAGAGATTTTTCTGTCTTTGGAGGCCTGCTTAATGGATTTTTACCAAAATGAATGTGTCACCTCTTATCCTTGTAATTACACACTGAAGAGTACACATGGGACGTTTCAAGGCCTCCTTGTGCTTTGGAAACAGTTTTTCAGTTTAAATAGGTGAAAGGCCTCTTTCAGATGAGACAAAAACACTTGTATGACTGTTTTAAATGATGTTTGCTCTCACGTTTGTCTCCAATGGAGGAAGACACCTCGAATATCAAGAGACAGTGCAAGGAGTTTAAAATCAGAGAGTGTGACAGAGAAGGGAATTGTTCTGTGCCTATGTAAGGGTTGATTTGAGATGTAATTCTGGTTAATGAGAACATGATACTTTCAATTATTTTTACCCGCTTTGTCTGGCTGGGACTGCCTCTTTGCTGAAGCTGTTTGCTTCTGAAAAAGCAAAAGCTGGATTTAATAAATGTTTTTGCTACGTTTTGGATATTTGCCTTTTGGGGCAATGTCAGCAGCAGAATATTGAAATCTATTTAGCCTTTTCTGTGTTAAAAAAAATGAATGGTCTCTATCAATCTTGGTACTTGAAAATATGGTGTGGGGAGGGGTTTGCAGTTTTAATGTTGAGAAAGGGTTCTTCCTTGCTATGGTGTTTGGGGTGACTTGATATAATCCAGGGTGTATTTCTTTTTAATTTTTTTTTATGTGCAAATGAGAGATGTTGGTGGAAAGCAATATAAAATATTTTAGCTTTTATTTATTTATTTATATTCAAGATATGCTACAGTTGAGCCTTTTAAGTTGTTGATAAGTATGGCTTCAAGGAGCTCGATCTGCAAGTGCTTGCTGCATGTCTTTAATTCCACAGAAATGTCTCTTCACCTCAAAGCACTTTTTTGGGTGACTAGGCCTGAGAGCAATTTTAAATGCATAAAATAAAAGACGTTGATGTTGGCCTCTCTCTTGTATGAACGGGCTGTACTTCTTAATTCTTTTCATGGTAGAACGAAAAAAAGTTTGGCCCTAAATCTCGGAGGGGGAAGCTGTGATTGTAGGTCTGCCTCACTCGCTGGGCTCCACAGCACAGGTAGCGTGAGTGCTGGGCAAACCCTTCCTCGCCACCTCCAAAAACACCACATATTTCACAGTCTTTAAAAAGTCCGCTTTGAAAATAATCTCTGATAAAAACAGCCCTACTGTGTTGAATTTTTTTCCCCTACTGGAAATTGCCAGCTGAACGTACCTTTTTTTTTTCTGCAAGGAAAGTATAAACGCTGCCGGTGTGTTTAATGGGGCATAGACAGCGCTGACAGTCCAGGCAAATGGAGGTGCAAGCGCTCAGACACCCGCCACAATGATCTGGAAAACAATTAACTGTCTGTTCCCTCCTGCTTGGCCTTTGTCAGCAGACACGGTAGACAAAGACCAGTTTGTGCAGTTTGTTGGTTTTTTCCTGGGCAATTAATTTTACCATTGTGTTCCACATTAAATATTTTCTTTCGAGAGAGGCCTTATTAGAATAAAATGTAATGTGTTTTGTTTAAGGAACCAGAATGATTTTTCAAGGCTCTATTTATTATTTTTTATGGTGGCATTGCAGTGTTTTAGTGGAACTCAGCTGTTGCCATGTCTCATGGAGGAAGAGGCTTCATTGATGATACTGGGCTTTATGGGAGTTTCTGGAGAGGAGAGCAGGAAATGGGATTTGCTGAAAATAAGAAAATGAGGTGTACCATTGACAATACACAGAAAATATTTCTTAGAAGTACGTCAACTACCAGAAATACAGTTTAGAACAGTTTATTTCAACTTACAGCTTTGTTGTTACTATATAGAGTATGATGGATAGATTCTGGTGACATTGTCATTGATTCCCACACATTCATCCTAGGATAGTGTAGTGTGTCGCTTACTGAGCTGTTCTTCAGACCCTTTCCTTTCCCGTGGAAGAGGACACTCCCTCTCCCTCTCTGCCCGTATGCTCCCCATCGTCGGTGGCCGGGCATGGGAAGAGGCTCACTCAGGTGGGCAGCATGTGCCAGTGTGTCTTATAACCCGTCAAATTGATGCTGGTGTTCATTGATCACACCTAAAAAAAGGCGATACTCAATGTGAAGAGAAGGGATAGGGCCCAGCTGCACTTGACAGATGGTTGAATTATTCACTGCAAACAGTTATCCTGTGAAGTTAAGAATTTTTTTTTTTGATTGACAATTGTTCGGAAACAGATTGTGGTTTCTGTCTCCGCACAATATATTAAAGTGCTGATGCATGAACTCAGGGACACTCGTGCACTTTGTTTTTCAGTTATTGGTTCAGCATTATTTTTCCTCCAAGATAAATGATTGAATCATTTGCAAATCAAAAGAATAAACAAGTAATAATAAATGTTCTTGGTTTTGCCCAATCTCCTGTCTTGTGTGCATACAGAAATTTTTCTAGAAAAATAAAAGAAGCTCCCCAGGTATTTTTACATGGTTTTGAATCATAGAGAACAAAAAGTTTGAACAGAGAAGCTATTTGTTATATAAACTCATGTTAGCATTAATGTTTGAATACACTGGAAGCCTCTTGAAGCCACAGGAACTGGTATTGTTATTTTGGAGCAGACAGGTAAGGAAGGACAGTGTGTAGGTACTGTTGAGAGACAGCAAATCAGTTAAGAATGTCTCAGCCAATGCAGAGATGGATTGAGGTTTTTTGAGAAAAGAAGTAATATCTGTGACGCTGCTGGGAAATAAGCCTGTGTATTTAATGGCAGTGTTTTTATTGACAGGTATTGGACAATGCACACTATCCAAAGTTTGCTGAGCTGTGTGTGAAGGGGAACTGCTCTTTGTCTGCTGTTCTTTCAGATTCAGTCTTTTTGGGTTTCTTTGTCTTGATGTAGTCATGACAGCTCTTTATTCCCAAGGACAGAAAGTCCGTTTTCCCAGTTTATGTAGTTTCCCAGTTTAATGCAAAATGACTAAATAGATTTTTGTGAACTTTTCCACTGAAATTCATATTTCAGCTGGGACAGAGTCATCCCCAAAGGAAAGTTTTTCACAATTCTCTGAGCAACTGAGGATAAGGGATTATGCAGAGCAGAGCATCCACTGCCAAGGAAGTGTCATAATGCACTGACGTCAAACAGTCCAGTATATGGACCTTGTCTTGAATTTGTATCTGTTTTAAAGAGTTTACCATCCAAAAGATAGACTGGGAAAGCAATTATCCTTTTTTTTCTCTTCACTTCTTATAATTCTCTCTGTTATTTACCCACTACTCTCACAGTTTCTCTCTCTGATAGCCATGTCCTTTAGTCCCTTCTAAAGTAGGACCTGAAAATGGTCAGATCAGAACTTTTCTTCCAGAATGAAGTTTCAGTTGGGTACTTTAGTTGCTCTGTTTTAGCACAAGCATATTGAAAGTTGACCCTTTCCGCTTTTCCTCCACTGCTCCTTTTTTATAGAAGACTGGTCTTCATGCACCAGATGACATCCTGCAACACTCTGACACCATATTTCCCCAGAAATATTTGTAAGTAAGAATATGAAATAGGAATTTAAGGTGAATTTTATTCAGGTCCTTCTACAGTTTGTGTCAATAAAGTATTTCAGATGTTTCCAGCTGATGTCACCATCCCTGATAACTGTTCCTCTTACTGGGCTGTTGCAGGAAAAAGTTCAGATACAGAAACCTGACTTGGAGCATACTGGGACAGAAACAAGGCAGTCTGGTGGCCAGTGTTCCTTCCTATGTCCTCACACTATGTGCACATCCTGTTTTTGCAAGACTTGCTGCCACATGATCGATTGCCTGGCTGTTTCTTGTCCCAAATGTTTGCGAGAGATGCTCAATGCCAAAGAGGGAATCCTGTTCAAATTTTCATGAGCTCAATTTGCACTTCAGATGTTTTTCCAAATTGGTTGTATTTTTGTAGCCTTTTTTATTTTTGTTTGGTGGTAGGTTTGGGGTTTTTTTTTTGTGTGGCTCTTTTTTGTTTGTTTGTTTGGGTTTTTTTTTAGCAATACAGGCACAATATGATAGTCCTTACCCAGGCAAAACTCTTCATTGTGCATGAAAGGCACAGGAGGTTGGGACAACGGCCATGAGGAGACACCTGAGAGAAAGCTTCTTTTTGGTTCGATGTTCAGTCAGTTTCTGTTCTAAACTTTGGAATATTTATGAGAGGATTCTTTGAACTGTCCCTTTTGTATCATTTATCTTCCCAGCAGGAGCAGTGCTTTAATTTGCCACCAGGAGTTTTTCCTGTCTTTTTTTGTCTTTTTTGGTGAGAGTCTGCTGTGTTAATTTCCTCTCCCCTTTTCAGTTTTTATAATAGTTTGTAATAAAAAGAAGAAATTGGTCTCTAGCACAGGAGTTCATTAAAATAACATTTTTTGTTCAGTTTGTACTGATCCTATGATTAAACTGCCTTTAGTACAGAAAAGAAATAAATTCATTTCTTTTGAGTAAAAATGGGACATCCTCAGTGTTAAGATATTTTAAATTTCAGTTCAAATTTACTTATCTTTGTAATTAACACTTAGTGGAAGTGACAAAATAAAGTATTGTTCTTTTTGCGAAGCAATAGGATTTAAAATTTCATATTGCATGCTGTATTTAGAGACTTAAGTGAGGCAGGACAGTTATATTTTCAGCCTTTGGTCTGTTCGACTTCTTGAGTCTCATATCCCGGAAAAGGGAGAGCTCCCGGGTTTGTCCTGGATGTTGTTTCCCATGCTTTTGTGAGAAATCAGCATCACTGTAACAGGGTGCTTCAGGTAGCTTAGGCTTCTTGCTTTCAGCATTGCATGAGAATATTTAAATTAAATGAGCTAGTTTACAGAAAAAAAACCCCTAACCTATGCAGATGAGGCTTTGTATTCTTCATTCCCATTAGTTTATTAAATGTGACATGCACTTCTGGGACTCGTGCCACGTGCATCTTTTGTCAATCTGAACAACCCTTTATTCATTTCTTGTCATGAGAGCATTTCTGGCGCTGCAGCCTCTCTAGGAGGGTTAGCACCTCCAGGACTCGCAAAAATCCTTGTGCCCCTGCTCCCATGGAAACGTGGCAGGGGTCCCTGATGGGAGGAGCAGCGTTCTTTGTTCCCATGGCGCACTGAGCAAGCGCAGAAGGGACCCCGTGCCCTCCCTGTGGCTCTCGGCCCTCAGGACACAGAGCCCAGGACTGAAATTAGCAGGATCCCAAATGATGTCAGGGTGTGTGGTAGCTTTTTCTCCCATTCAGCCGCCTTCTCTTCTGCTTACTCTAATAGGTATACACTATTGGTCAGCAAGGTACCTTTTTAAGTCCCTATACTGGAATCAGGCTTTGTATGCTCTCACTCTTATTTTTGTCCATTTCCCCCTCCTCTAGTTACGTTAAACTCAGTAAAGTTTATCATCATCTTTCTGACACGGGAAATGTAAGCTGTCCTGAGCGATTCTGCCAGCTTCGGCAGCTACCAAAAGTGTCCTCACTGACTCCAAGTGGACCCAGGTACCACCATCCATCCTCTAAAGGTTGCTTTTCAGTATATGTTGCTTGGAGGTTAATCCCCTGAAGCTCAGCGTTCAGGAGTTAACAGTCTGGTGGAGCATGAGTTTCCTGAGGGAGTAGGATGTCTCTCGCTTTTGGAGCGGTGCTCACCGAAGCAAGTTGCCATTTGGGAGCTGACATTAAACAGCAGCCTGATGGGCTCCAGGCAGATGGCTGGGACTTACACAACTGCCTGAGAGCACTGCTCAGCGTGGGTCTGAGCAGAGTAAAGGTGCATGGAAATTCATGCTGTAAAGATCAGAAAGCTCACTCCTCACAGTTGAGACAGGTTGGTGGATTCTGAAACATTACTGGCCAAACCAGGCTTGAAAATCTCAGGGTATCATGTGATTTATGGCGTTACCTTCCCAGCAGAAAATCTCACAGCCCTTCATGTTGTGTTTAGGTCTTCTGGTTCTTGTCTTGGCATTGCAAGAAGTAGGTGACTTCCCCAAGCAGGGTTTTGGATGTGATGCCAGCTGGAAAAGCAGGGGACCATTCAGGCTGGAAGACCATGGACTTATTTCACAACCAGTGTTAAAAGAGAAAAAGGCTGTCTAGATGCCATGACACAAGGCTGTGAGTGGGAGCTGTTGATGAACAGAGCCACAGTAGCAAAGTGTCCCAGGGGCTGATGGACGGGATGAAGCAGAGGTGTCTATGGCCAACATGCTGCATCCCTTGCCAGCATCCTCCACTGCAGCCCAGGAATCCTGCCAAAACTGCTGCCTGCTCTCCTGTGTCCAGCATGAAAGGATGTGTGGGGTGCCAGTTTCTAGCTGAGGTTCTCACTTGCTTTTACCTTACATTAATTCCAGTAAGCAGTTACTGGTAGCTTAGCTTTTTAGGTGACCTTTACTATGTTTACTTAGTAAATATACCCCAGGGTGCTACCTTGTGTGTAAGTGAAAGTGTATGAGAGGGGAAAATAGAAAAAAAAAGAAAAGGAAAAAGTTGGTTTTCAGATTAGTTTGGGGTTTTTTTTGAGAGTTGTGTCATTTCTGTTGCCAGGATTTACACAGAATCTTTTCAAGATCATCCAACCTTCTTCTCCCAAGTCATGGGCGACAGGACTAGAGGAAATGGCCTCAAGTTACGCCAGGGGAGGTTCAGGCTGGATATTAGGAAAAATTTTTTCACTGAAAGGGTTATCAAGCATTGGAACAGGCTGCCCAGGGAGGTGGTTGAGGCACCATCCCTGGAAGTGTTCAAAAGACAGGTTAACATGGTGCTGGGAGACATGGTTTAGTGATAGTTTTGTGTGGGTTAGTGTGTTGTGTGGGGTGTTTGTGGTTTTTTGGGGTTTTTTTGGTTTTTTTTGTTTGTTTGTTTGCTTTGTTTGTTTGTTTGTTTGTTTTTGTTTTTTTTTTTTGTCAGAGTTAGGTTGATGGTTGGACAAGATGATCTTGAAGGTCCCTTCCAACCTAGAGGATTCTGTGATTCTGTGCTTTAAGAAAAAAAAACCACCACAAAAAAAGCCAAACCAAAGCAAACAAAAAACCCCCCACACCCTGTGCTATAATTTTATTCCTGGATAGCAGTTACTTGCTGTTGTACTCTTATCTGTATGAATCGATCTCTGGTTCTTCAAAGAGAACACCCAGGCTTCATCCCTGCATTAGCCCATCATTATGATCTTTCACCACAGCGTTAGCAAGCAGGATCTCGTGCCCACTGAAACTGCACACATGGTTCTTTTTGGGAGCGGAGCCTGGCCTGTCACGTAGAGATGCTGCACTTAGGTCCTGCACACTGTGTTATTGCAGGTGGTGAAGACTCCACAGGCTGGCCAAAATCATAGATCGTAGTTGGCCCAGGGTGCATTATTTCTACCTGGTGCATTATTTTTACCTAGTGCATCATTTCCTAGAGGAACCTGTGAGGGGGAGATTCCAGATGGTGCACTAAGGGCATCCTCTAACCCCAGTCACCAAGCGGAGGAACTCTGAATCCACTCTCAGGATTTGGCACGGGACAAAAGCTGCTTCTCTTTGTCAAGATTACTGCTGAGCAGGAAGACAGGAACAGGTTAAATTCTGCTATATGATCTGGTTTTAATTGTTTGTTCTTGCTGAGCTGTGAGTAGTGAGACTTTGATGTCAGCATCAAAGGAGTGAAGGGCTGCTCTACCTACTCTGCAGTAAGGGAAAATTGACATCCTGTTGCCACTTTTCTTTTAAAAAATGAATGTAATACCTTCAAGTCTGAGAATCCTAAAACAGGCATGTTAGAAACTCCTGGGAGCAGGTCCAGTAGTTAGAGGAAGACATGGTCAAACTTAGATTACCAAATTGCATGATTCTCAGGCTTGCTTTTTTGTATGTGGTAAGATAATTTTCTGTGTCCATATATATACGTATGTATATATATATAAAACTCTCACAGGTCAAGTTGCACTTCAGAGATCTGAGTACAGGAAGGTTGGGTGCTTCGGATACCCTGTCCCAGCTTAGATGCACTTACCGCGCTGGGCAAAACCTTGCTGCTGGGTAGGAAGTAGAGGCACAGTCCCACAGGGGTCCAAGCCCAGGGTGATGGGTGCATGGGGCACAGCAGCCGTGGAAATGCTGGCAGTGCTTGGCTGGACTGGGCAGTGTGGGCACTGACTCACGGGTGCCGTGTCTGCATGTATGGTCTCCAGCTGCCTCTGCAGGGACTTGCAGTTTTTATTCGGATTCTAGCTCTCTTTACTGCTCAGACCAACTTCAGCATTTGTAGCCAATGGCTGAATGCTCCTTCAGCAGAAAATGACTATGTGCTGTGGTAAAGGAAAGCCAGAGGGTTGGTAGAAATTGTCAGTTCATTCTAGATGGCAAGCAAAAATATCAAAGAGGAAAAAATCAACATGATGCATGAACAAGCAAGTAATAAGAATGAAAGGCAAAGGATACTATCGAAAGTAATTTCAATTTCAGGTATATCCACTGGGCATGTTCTGTTAAAAAACAATTTTGCACTTCGTAGATGTATCAGGCCTTTCTCTTTCTGCCTGTTAATGGATTTTGTTTCTCTCAATGCTCTTGTTTATATCAAAGCAAAGGCATAGATATTTTTATTAAATAAAGCCTGTCTTAATAGGTTTAATTAGAAATGAAGATGGCATGAGGAGCAAAATTTGGATCTGAATTTCTCCAGAATTTAGAAGTTCAGGTCTGACAAGTGGAAGCATCTCTCCTCCTTTGTATCTAATTAAACAATAAGACATGCTAATTTGCAAGTGTTAATTTAATACTTTTATACTGTCTTCCACTAAAATAATCGAAACCTACTGGTTGTATTTTCATATTTAGTGTGTTTGAAAGTAGGAAGGCTTTTAGTAGTTCTAGCAGTTTGGCAAAGCTTTCAGATGGCGGTTTCTCTCATTTCAGGATGTAACATTAGGCAATATTCAGTTTGCTTTATTTTTAATTGGCACCGCTCTCATGCTGCTTGGATTTGATTGGGGTTTGTGGTGTATGTCCCGGGAGAGCGAGACTATTCTCAGGCATCGTTTGTTATACAGCATGTTCTTGCCGTCTGTAACAGATGTATGTGCCACCTTTTGCAATTTTGCAGAATATAGCACTGGAACAATTTGCTTGCTTGCTTGGGCTTCTGAAGGGTTTTGGAAGGTTTGGTACCATCAAAGGAGAATAGCATTTGGAAGAAGGGAGGCTCAGGAAACTTGTCACATAATGGACACTTCATCTGCTTGCTTTTAATGGGCTACTCTGGGAAGATGCATAAATATGGATATCTCTTGAAACTTGTGAGTAGGCTTGTTGGAAGCCTGCCTCTTTTGTTGTTTTTTTTTTTTTTTCTTTTAAACTTCAAGGGAAATGTTGAGGATAGGGTAGGATTTGGATCTGAGTTTCTCTAAAGAGAAACTCAAGAAATGGTGTAGCTGTCTAAACCGCTGTAGTGCATAAAGTTCAGCACAGGCTTAAGTACCTCTTGAAATCAGCGCTATTCATGACTTGGTAACATTTTTGATAACTACTTAAGTCAAGAACTATACTTATTTCTCCTTTTGTTTCAAGAAAAGTACTAATTAGAAAAGGCTCAGTTTCATATAGGATGAATTTTGTTTGTCTGCTAACTTTGCTTTCTCCTGAAACGACTTCTGTTTCCTTCACATTATTTGCAGTGGTGTCTCACTGATGTAAAACAGCTGTCTTCAACTTCTGGAGCAAAACATCTTCTGAGCAACTGTCACTTAGCTTGATACAAATCTGGGAGCTCTGATATTAAGGAATGATCCAATCGTTATAGTGTTGCCTGCAGAACAGAGCTCTTTTTAAGTTTGAACCTGTGTACTTTTCTGTGGAGTAGATGTTGCAGGAAACCTCTTGTAATGCTCCTTTTTTTCCATTTGTTTTCTGACAGATGATTCAAGAGAGCAGGGTTCTTATCGAAACAGCAGACATCACTCATGAGAAGATTGTTCAGTGCCAGAAAGCAGGTAATCCTTTTTTTTATTGTGCAGTTCCGGGTGGAAGATGGGAACACAATGTGCCGTAATTTACTTATAGTTCGTGACTTAATGCAGCATCTTTCACCTGGTATTTAAGTAAGCATCCTGGTCTTTTCCTGGCAGACTCCACCCTCCTGAAAGCTCATCCTCCAGTAACAATGCAGGCATGGGATCAGGGAAAAATCCTCAGCTTTCACCTTAAAAGCCATTTCTCCATCTGCTTTACAGCTCTGAAATGTCTGATGGCGTTTAAATTAGTCAAATGAACTAGAAAGGCATTCAATTAAAAACAGGGAGTGAGAAGGCATGCTGCTTTTACTGCACTCCTCTCTCTACCACAGTCATTCCCCGTAAACACAGAGGAGGAGGCAACAGGTTTTGAAACCCACAGGACCAAGCTCTGTTGCCTATCTTTACTTACTTTTGCTGTTTGGGTTTGGTTTAGACCTTGAAACTTATGCCAATATAATTCTGTTGTATCACAGTGAATCTGTGTGGCTATGCATCATGTACATCAGGTATATAGGCGCACACCACTGTAAGTAGGCCTAAAGTAGATCATATGTTGCTGTTGTATTGTACTGGAAGTCATTGTCTGAACTAGGGCTCTGTCTTGTGTCCACCAGTAGAAAGGGAAGGGGTGGTTTCCGAAGTGGCCACCTGTGTGCAGTCCGCTCTGCCACAGGTTCACACTCTGTTTTCAGGGTGGTAGAAATCACTGAAGTGTCTGTGATTCACAGGTTGGCTTATTCACACAAACCTCTCTTCATCACTTGTTCAGGATAGCAGGCTAGCCTCTGAACTGGGACGTGTCTCCTGTAGTTTCCACTGATACACAAGAATAACACCTGCTAGAGAGATAAGATTCCATGTTTGGCAGTGGCAATCCTCTACAACTAAATCCATCAGCGTTCATGTATCAAACCATGCTGAATAAATACACACAGTGTATATCTAGTAGGGGTTTACACTGCAGAAATTAAATCTGTTTTCAGTTCATTTAGTTGTACAGCTGCACCTTTCCTAACCTGTAGCAAGTCTTGAAGGTCAGTAATGCAAACACTTGCTACTGCATTAAATTTGTGTTCTTGGGCATAGTCTTCTGGGACCACAACTAGCATAAATACTGTTGTTTCTGATAGGCATTTTTGGATTTGGCAAGTGACACAGGCTACAGCCATTTGCTTCTGTTCAATGTAAATAATGAATAAAAGTGATGTTTTGTAGTAAGTAGTTTAATTCATCTTTTTAATTAGAAGAAATTTGGAAACTGTTTCAACAATAGCGTTTAACTGATTTTTACTTGGTGCAAGAACAGGGTGGAACCTGGTCCTTCCTCTTTGAAATTCAGAGCTCTGGAGCCATGCTGGTGCTGTGGTAGCAAAGGGAGGAGAGGCAAGCAGCTACGTCTTGCTGGATTTCACAGGCCTCATCATGCCTTGGCTTCTGTCTATCCGCATAAGTACCCATAGACCAAAGCCTTCATCAGGTGCAGAGGGTTTAGGAATGGGACAGTGACAGGAAAGTGCAGCACCTGGGCTCTTTCTGATGGTATAACTTAAGAGCAATACTTTGCATTACATTATGCAGACCCTCAGGAGCATCAGCCAGATTTCTGCCCACCCTGTGCTGTGCACAGAGGGAAGAACCCACAACTTTTGCCTAGGCTCTGGCGTCTTTGTGAGCAGAGGGCTGGAGATGGGTGCAGAGATCATGATGCAGGACCATGCCACCATGCTGATGTTCAGTTTCATGCAGTTCCCCTCTCCTTCCTTCTCCCAGCAAAAAGATGAATTTCTCAAATTTGTCCTCTTTACTGCTGTATCTACTTGTATTTTCATTTGTTTTGTTTTATTAGCCTTAAAATATCATTTCTGATTGAGAAGAAGGCTGGAGAGATATGAAGTGCTCTTCTGAAGCCTCAGGGTTTAGACAGAGGAAAGGAGTAGGAAAGACAGGATCCCTCACCGGGCTCAATTGCCAATTAGTTTGTTGCAAATGTTACCCAGGCAAATTGTTAAATAACATTTTCAATGTGGCAAGATGAAACACTTAAAATTAAGAGGTGTCAGAGATACAATTGCCTGTGATGTTGTCTTTCACTCCACCCCAGTCCTGCTCCCTTGGAACATTTGTTCCCAGCAGCCCTCTGCTTCACATCATAGCCTGTTTTCATCCCTGTGCCATGGGGTCCTGCCTGCTCCACCAGATGAATCCTTGGGTGGCTGGTTCTGTTGGTTTTTTTTCATGTGCAGTCTCAGCCCTGCTCAGCAGCAGCTTGGAGAACTGCACTGCTAAATGTTTTTGTTGGTGCTTCTACCTGCAGCCTCACAAGTGCTCGTGGCTCCCTCTCTCCAGGGCAGCACTGTCTCCAAGTTACAGGTGGGGAAGCGAGGTCCAGAGGGAAAAATAACTAAAAGGATGCTGCGTAAAAGCAGGGGTCTCCATGTGGAGCTGAGCAGCGTTACCCTTCATATTTTTTTGGAGGACAAAGCAAGTAATTTGAAGGTTTTTTGTCAGTTACTGAAGTGAAATGATTTGTAAATCAGTTGGCAAGCGGAACACCTGCAGAAGAATCTTGCTTGGGGTGCAATTATTTAGACTGTTTTCCAAAGGAAGTGCTGCAGGAGCTCTGTTACCCTAGACAGGCAAAACTTGTGAGTGGGCGAAATTTTGAAAAATAAACAGTAGAGAAATCTTGCATTGTGTGGGGTTGAACTGTCTCAGTGTTATCGAGCTCCTGGAGTCCGTGCAAGGCAAGAAGAAACCTACTGTTAGTCTTCCAGGAGTGCTTCAGGCAAGCTACACCGAGTGCAAGCCTGCCTTGGGCTGTCGAAGGACTGACTCCTTCAGCAACCCCCTGAGCAGCCTTCTGCCTCTACTCCATGCAGGTGTTCTCTCGATGGGCATTTCTTTGATGTAATTTCAGTGAAGCTTGAATTTGTGAGTGACATTTGCCTTAAAACATTAGAGGAGGAAGAGCTGTGAAACAACTGGAGATGAAACTTGGTTTTCTCAGCCAGGATGAAATTTGAACATTTTGGAGTGATTTAGTGCCAATTTAGCTTTTGTAAGGTACACGTTAAGGGGACACAAGCAGCTTGCTCTCTATTTTGTCTCTTAACAAACAAGCATTTGTCTCTCCACACCAGGCTCAGAGAAACGTTTGCATACACTGTGAAAATCTTGCAGAATTGGTGGCTAATTGGACTTGTTAAATTTTTTAACCTGCTCCCAGATTTCCTGAATTCTTGTATCCAGCGACAGATTTGTAGACGTTTGCCACAGAAACTAGCAATGAAATGTAACAATTCCCAAGGCTGTGGTTGGAAGTCTCAGTTCTCCAGGCTGCAGGAATAGCAATCCTGTGATTAGCGGTATGCATTTCTGACATAATTTATCATTGTGAAGTACAAGAGCTTTTTCGTTTGACTGTGATTAAGATTAATGAGGAGCTGTGCAGTGAGTCTGCATTTGCTGTGCTGAACAGGTACCTTCCACGTCTGTCAGCCTGCCTTCCAAGGCACAAAATAATCTATTCAAGGAGAGTGACAAGCGATTGCCTTTTGTCGCAATATTGCCAGCAATGCAGACTGCAAGCAGAAGCGCTGAGGGAGTGTTTGTGTGGGGACCAGGCATGTGCCTGTGTGGGACCCCAGCACTGGAAGGGAGAGTTACATACAAAGTGGAAACACAACCACAAGATTGCACATGACTCTCTTATTCTGGAAGATGCTCTCCAGGATGGGACAGGGAGGGGGAGAAACAGAGAAAGAGCTTGTAGGAAGTACCAGCTGCAAGACTGAAAATGCTCACTGACCATTTTTTAGGGAAAATCAGTCATGCACTGGGTGATGTAGCAATCTGTATTTTTAGGAATGGAATTCCATGAAGAGCTTCATAACCTCGGGACAAAGGAAGGTTTGAAAGGAAGAAAATTAAGCAAAGCCATTGAGAGTTTTGCATGGAATATCACAGTGCTGAAGGTAAGCTCTTTGGGAAGGGATGGGGCTGGGGGAAATGTCATGAAAGAACAGGAGGAATATTGTAGATCCTGCAGAAATATCAGGTTGCATTTCAAAAGTGGAACATTTAGTGGAACAGCTAAAAAAAGGGAGGGATGAAAATCCCTCCATTCTGGCTGTGCAGTGACAGGCTGCTAAGTGAGTCCATTACTCACCAGGCTTTAGCTACTGGTTTGGCACCAACCAGCCACAAATTGCCCCAGTAGCTGGGTGCCTGAGCCTGGATGAAGTTACCCAGGGACAGCCAAAGATGGAAAGAGGAGATGATCTGGTGCAGCCATAGCAGATGGCAGGGAGAGGACCTGAGCCAAGCATTCAGGTTGTTAGCATTCAGCTCACGCCTTCTTTCACAGGCTCATTTCCCACCTTGCTCTGATAGATCACACTTTGATTTCCCCTCGCGCTCTCCCTGCTGCTCCCTCCCTCCAGCTCCCATTAAGCAGATTGTCCTGTCTGACAGCATCTCCCTGTAACCCCCCAGTGCCTTTCCCTTTGCTGGCATCCCAGGAGAGGCCAGCTGATGACAGGGAATTTTTACAAAGTACCTCATCAACTATACACCTAAACGTAACATTCAACAGCAGTAGCAAGAGTAGCAGAAGATGCATGCTTCAGCATCGTGGAGATGGAAAGAACACTAACACCTGAACAGGAGAGGGAAAAAGGAGTTGGGAATGAAGAGGCTGAGGGGCAAAAATGGTAGGGAGAGGCCGTTGGTGGCAGAGAAGGGTTAGAGAATCCTGGGGGACACCTTAGGTTCCTTGCGTACCTTGATTCACCATGAAAGAGAGGGAAAGTGAGTAATGGAGTCAGTTAATGGGACGTCTGATAAAAAGAAAAGGCGACCAATTCAAATGTGATGGAAGGGACTGACCTTTTCCACACAGCATAATTGAGGCAAGTGGCTAAAGAGGACAACAAAACCCAACCCACAAGACAGTTCTGAACATTAATCTGAATTACTTTAGCTGTGTTAGGTAAAATAAATGCCTCATGCTCAGAGTCACTCTAAACTCAGTCAGGGTTACTCTGATAGTTGGGGTTTTTTTCAAATGTTTGTCAAATGAGAGGTTTGGACCTCTAAGGGTGACCTGTGATTAATGAAGGTACAAGTAGGGTATCAGAGAAATATATCCCATGAAAAATAATTGCTGCCTAGCACATATTGTCAACATACTGAAAAGCATTTCAAACATCTAGTCAAGGTCAAGAAATAATTGACACGTTTCATTTCTAAGCCACGTTTCTCTTTTACCTTACTCACATAGTAAAATATTAACAGAGTTTGTGGCAACTATCCATGGGTATAAATACACATGAAACACCTTTTCATTCTGACTGACGTCCAACTCAGCAATGACATGAGACAACTGGGAGTCTGATTGTCAAACCTCAGGTGTCTGATACAAGACTGTCAGTCATTGTTCTTATTTTTAAACTTTTTTTTTTCCCCTTAAAGAATACTGTATTTCAGTGACCCTGTCCATAACAAACCTATTTGTTGGTTACAGCTGCATCTTACATTTAGCACTGACTCTCTCTGTGCTGGTGAGCACTCCCCAGGGAGGATTTGGTGAGGAGAGACCAACAGCCCTGCCCCATTCAAGCCATCAGTGTCCTCCATATGTCTAATGTCAGAGCGGTCACTATGAATATATTTCATTAGATGTTGGTATAGTGATCTAAGGAAAAAAAAAAGCCCATAACATCTTGCAAATGCATCAGCTGCTTTGCACTAGATGAGGTGAGTGAATAGCATGACACCAACAGGAGAAAGCCTCTTTGTGCGCTTGGGGTTGTTGGAGGCAATTAGATCATGCAGCAGTAGTCAGTTTGGTGAGGTGCCCATGAGCAATAACAGGTATTATGCTGTGCTTGTGCCTGCCAGGTGATTAATAGTCTTTTCCTAGGCTAGCGAAACAAAGGCATATTTAATTAATGTATTTCTTTATAAAGACTCGTTGCAATAGGTAAGCTTTGAATACAAAGAGGGGATGCAATAAGAAATTGCTACTGGCAAAATCATTAAATAGTTACAGAGTGCAAGATTAAAGTATATTTTATAAAAATCATAACTGTGGACATTCTTCATGTTTAAAAATGCCCTGAGGGTACTTTTAAGAGGCACCTAATGGGAATGAATCAAAATAATATGTCATTTTCTTCCTTAGTTTCTATAAACTTAATTACATATTAGTAATACCCACTAGAAGGACAAATTGTTTGCCAGAACATAAAAATGTTAGTAAAAACAGGGATGTTATAACTTGGTGACAGTCAATTATGACATATATACATATTTTTAAAATGTGTCATCTTATTTGGTCCCATGTCGTGTAAAATACTGTCAGGCTTGCAGTCAGTAATATTGAGAGGCATAATGTCAGTACAATAGACAAAAGAGTCATGTTCCCACAGCGACATTACAGGGATCGTTATGGCCCCAAATTTAGTCTCGCTTTCATTGTTATTTCCGTGCACTACCGTCTGTGTGCCTCTGTTTTCCTTTCTGTATATAATTAAATGCCAGTAAAATGTAAAGGTAGCAAAAGAAGTTTCGTGTTTACCACCTCATGGGGACCATGGTGCTAGGTACTGTTTGTTTCATCCTAACGAGCCCACAAAACTTGGCTGAGCCTCTCTTTCGCATCAAAAGTTCAAAATTCATTTTTCATGAGATATTTACTCATTTTTAAAATAGGTGACTATCCATTCCATGGGAAGAAGGGGTTCATGAGGGTGCATAGGCTTGTGCTTGTTTCTCCCCAGACACTGGTGTTCCTCTTGCCTTCCCCTGGCGAGATAACCTCCTCCCTGGCAATTGTGGCCGCTTCTGCAGGCAGGCGTGAGCTCCTCCTGCCTGTGCTTGGAGAGAGGGGGTGCCGGGAATGTGAGGCAGGAGCTGAGAAGCTTCATTAGGGCGGTTCTGGCTTTCAGCTAACGAGTCCTCCTGAGAGCTGGGATGTAACCACTTGCACTCAGTGCCGCTGTAGAGCGCTAGACGGCTCTCAGGTCAGGTACGCTCACATAGGTTTTCAGTAACTTGAGGCACTCCCCGCATCTGTCACATGCGCAAAACACTGATTTGATGAGTGCTTTATGAGTTTTTGAGAATATTTGGAGAAAAAAAAATGTGGTAGCCTGCAAAACTTCCCTTGTTGCTGAGGCAAAACTGTCACAGACTACCAGGAGGTGTTTACTCAGGCAAAGAAATTGGGATCCGTCTGAGTCCCAGGATCCTGGCAAGCAAGCCAAGGAAAGTTCGAGTGTGTGGACTGTGATTCATATTTATTGCTCTCACGTGGACATGCTTTGTCTGTCTGCAAACCCATTTTTCTGGGCTATCTGTGCTTTGGTGGGTCAGCACATACAAAGTCTAGGAACAATACCACCAAATACTTGCCTGCATGTTGATGGTAAATATCTAGATAGTTAATATACCAACATACTGACCTATTTATAGACAAAACATAGGAAGACAAAGATAAAGTGGTAGTTACTGTTTTGGTCTTCTACTGAAGGGCAAACCACCCAAATGTTTGTATCTAGTCTTTGCTCTGAAATGCATTCATGTTTGCTTAATTCCTTTTCATTGCCCATGATAAGATTTCACCTCTGGTGCCATAAGTGTATTCTGTCCTACTAGGACTCCAACTGTTAGTCCATACTACAAGACATCAAGTGGTTAAATTTTTAGGGATCATTTCAGCACCTGTCCATGAGTGTATCTGCTAATTATCCTGCATTTAAATTAATGCTCATTAGGTGTATAAAGAGAGAGGTTGCTGAATGCAGAAGGCATACAATTATTAAATTGCTAATGTAGTTCACTCTTTAGGGGAGAAATCCACAATTTTATGATGTAGTCGTGATCAATGTTAGCTCTCGTGTAAGTGTGTTTTTGCAGCAAAACTGTGCACAAATAGCACTTTTGGAGGATCACGTCCACAAATGACTGATTTCTTCATCACAGTCATTTATGACAATCAGCCTTCAGTTGCTTGGGAGACATGCAGCATGCAGACCTCTCACTTGGGTAGCAGAGGTCCAGATGTGCTCTTTGAGGCTACTTGGGGAGATAAATGGCAGATTTCTGAAAGGTGTACACACAGGCAGCCATATACTTATCTGGTATAACCTAAACTGAGCTGAATTTAGCGTCACTAGAAGGTATCAGTTTTCTTAAGGAAGAAAAGCAACACATTGGACTGTGATCATTATTCTAAAGTACCTTATGCACAATAGTACCACACAGAGTTGCTGCTGATCTTTGGAAGAACTAGGTCCATTCACAGCCTTAATTTAAGGATTATTGTAGTGCACTATGGGAGTGTTTCTAATGGGTACTCTACAGTACTCTATACCATCTTGCACGTAAGATTTATTTGGGTCTTTTCACATCAGTCCTTTTTCCTGTAGTTAGGCAAGAACCATGGCTTTGCTCCTTAGCACGCTGTAGAGTGGACAAAAGAGCAGGATGGCAGCGTCTTGGGGACATTTCATGTAATTAAGCACAATGGTAACAATATATTCTACCAGATGTCATATAATTGCTGCCAAAGGATTTGCACAACAATTTACACTATCTAGATCTTAAGTGAGAGCACAGTGAATTCATGAGCCCCTGTAAAGCTGCTGGATTCCATGTACTATGTATTTCTTTCCCTGTAAGTGTCAGTTAGGCTTCCCCCTGAAAAATTCCTCGTATCTTATTTCCCTCCTTTTCCCAGCATATTTCTGTGCACTTAAACACATTGGTGCTCAAGTTGTCAAACTACAAAAATCGATGAAATATAAGGCATAGTGGCTTAGCAACAAATACTTGAGATTTGCTGTCACCTTGTGACAGTGAAAGTCCAGCAAGAGCAGTAGGCAGCAGTGGTCGGTGTGGTATGGAGACTTCACGCTTGTCTTTAAATGCAGGCCTTGTATTTTCTGGGTCTACTCATCTCCCTAGATAAATATGTTTTGGATGTGGTTACGCCAAAGGCTCTTTTTCCGGAGAAGTTAAATGCCTCTCCTGCAGCCTAGTGCCCATGTTGTTTGCATTTCTTTTGTTGATGCAGTTCAGAGTGGTGTTTCTGACTTTTAAACCTCTCCAGACTGTGTGCCCTGGCTACTTTTGAAGAATCTCTTGCCTTACTTTGAGACCGGCTCGGCTGCAGCTGACATTCACTGAGCCAGTCAGTCTTTGATGAGACAACAGTTTTAACAAACATATGGGGAAATGCAGGGCTGCTCTAATTATTCATGTAGTTACTAGATCAGGTTGGTCTCTTACACTGAAGGACAAAACTGAAACAAAACCGAAGGACAAAAAAGAGAAAAAAACAACAAGAGCAGCTGGCTTTCTGAGAGAGTGCTACAGAGAAAGTGAAAAGGTCCAGCAAGGTCAACATCCATTTATTGTTGTAAATGCCAGCCTGCTTAGCTCGAAGCAGTTTATTTAAACATAGAGGGAAAGGTGAGGAAGGAGATAGGTTTAGGTTGTTCCTTATTGAGCTTGTGAGAAGTCTGGTGGAGTGGGATGGGAGTGCGGCTCGTTCCTGCATGCTCTGGATGTGGTGGTGAGTGTGGTGTGGGCAAAGCCTGTGCTCCAGGCCCTCAGGCCATGCCACAGGGCTCATCTGTTTATGGGGAGGTGTCTCAAGATTTTTCTGGGATAGGGGGATTTAGGGTCCTTTAAATGATACTGAGTTACAAGATAGGGAGGTAAAAGTGTGTGATTCGCATGCAAAACTGGTTTGATCAATGTATTTTGTAAACCAACAGAACCTACCATGTAACTGTTAAGTAGGCGGATCTTTCATGTACGTAGCAGAATGCTGTTCTCTGCCGATTTGGTTGGTAAATGCTTCCTCAGCTCTCCCATTTTGCCTTTCTTCCCCGAACCCAAAGGCAGGAACCAGAGCTCTTTAAAAGACACTTAGTCTCGGTGGATTTTGTCAGTTGTATCTGGTGATGGAAACTTCTCAAGTTACTTCAACAGTGTGTATCAGGGTAAAATGAGTATAATCCCAGTCTCTCAGTGGTACTAGTTAATCAGATGGAATATCCTGTTCTTCTTGGCTGTTAGCCATGCTGCTGAGCATTGCTCTGGGGAGGATGTAGTGCACAATCTCAAACAAGTAAAGCGTGGCCTCTGTGGGTACCTGGCTGCTCCCTGCAAGCTTTTGAAACCCTAATGGTGTTTCTGACAAGTCTGTTTTCTTGGCCAAGGAAAATGTGAAGACATGAATTGGATTTAGAGAAAATCAAATATTCACATGTATTTCAAAATATACATGAAGGCCACCAGGGCAATTTTAAATCTGTAAATACCAAATGCTGGCAACAGTAGGGACTAATCAGGGAAGGGAGAGCAATGTTTGCTAGGTTCTTGCTCCTTCATGATACTGTGAGTTTCTGAGGAGAGGTGTTAGGGCAAGGATCCCAGGATGGCTAGACAAAGAGGGGAGACTTTGTCCCAAATTAGTCGGTTATTTCTAGGGTTTTGTCCAATATTGGCATAGCAGGAGCTTTTCATTGCCTGGCAAGAAGTAGTTGTCCAGATGTTCGGATCAGGCACAGTTGGTGCTTAACTGTCCAGACACAGGGATCCACCTGCATTTCCACTTGCCTGCCTGCAGCGCCGGTGCTTGTGATGAGCAGCACTCACCTCTTCACCTTACATGGCCCCCACAGGATCAAGCCCAATTAATAGTTTCCATTCGGTCAGGGAGCACACCCCATTTTCTGACTTTTCTCCAGACTTTAACAGCTATTTGAGTGCATAGAAAACAGGACTGGAAGGGTGTGTGAGAAGCTATGTAGTTCCTCCTGCTACCCCAGTGCAGGATCAAACTGAATATTTAACTGTTGTGGATCTAAGACCTGCTCAAACACTTGGCAAGGAAGGTGCTTGGTATGAGGCTGTGGTGTTATTCCTGGTGACAGCCAGTGTCCGGGGGACCCCAGGACCTGGAGTCAATTAGCTCTTGCGGAAAGAGCTGATGGCCAGAGTCATCTGAGCAGAAATGTGTGTCTCTGCCATTTTTCTCACTTCCCTCTTCCTCCTTCAGTGCCAGTGGTCTGCTCCCACAGGTGTATCACAACAGTGGGCTTAGCGACAAGACCCACTTCCAATGTGTGAGACCCAAGTGTAGGACAGACCAAAACCAGAGTGTCACCAAAGTTCATGCAGAAAACAAGTGCTGTGAGCTGCCTTCCTTTGGTGTAAACTTCTTTTTTTTTTTTTTTTTTGCAATCCCAAGTTCTGCATTTCAGGTGTAAATA
>KZ505656.1:277475-311554 GCA_002844005.1 Limosa lapponica baueri
AAAAGCTCACTCTTTTTATACGTAAAATGCCTGCTTGAAGGAATAGATTAGTAGCCATACAGTGCGATTGATTTGCAAGAGCCCATGGATTTCAGTGGAGAGCTCTGTTTAAAGATCAATAGAGAATGCTGCAGCATGAGTGGTTTTGCCACTTAGGCATTCAAGCAAACGGTTGATGTTAATTCCTTCTCAGACTTTGGTCTAGGGCCAGTAAGGTTTGGGAGGGCACTTGACTGTGTTTCAGAGAACAAGCTGGCCACATATGTCCTTCGCTTTTATTTCATTAGGCAAATTCTGTAAGAGAATTACAAATACAGACCCTCTTTCCTAAGTTGCCATGGCTGCACAAGACAGCGGTATACTAACGCTGGCAAGGCCAGCAGCCAGAATCAGAAGTTTTTTTCTAAGTATTTGCTTTTTTGCTAATTGCATGACTGTTTTTGTGGTTTTCCTTGTATGACAGAGGTGTTTTGTTCACTTCCACCTCCCAGGCTGCCTTCAAGGTTTGCGTTTGGCTGTATCCCACGGTTTGGGAATATACAAGTGATGGGCTGGCGGTTTAGTAATTAACTGGGGAACCTTGCCCAGTGCGGTGCCGAGGGGGCTGTCTCTCCGTATCCAGCACAGACATATCATTTTTAACTGCACCTTTCTAACGGCTGGAAAAGAAGGTGAAAAATGCCACAGGTGTTTTTCAAGGAGGTGCCACGTTGGCAGAGGCAGACGGCATTCCCTCTTCCCAACTGCTCACGTCACTGCTTTGTGTTTTGGGATTGACTGCTTGGCTGTGCAGGGAACTGTCGCTAGCCTCCTAGAAACGTAGCCAGGCTAATAATGCTGGATACCTCTGTAGGTCCTCATTTAATCATTCTCTCCAATGCAAACCTTCAGGGTGAGACCCAAATGGCAAATGAAATCAGTTCCAAAGTTTTTGGGTTTTGTCTGGGACAGCCTAATGAACAACTGCCAGATTGGTCTAGTTTGGAAGTTTCAATATAAGTAGTTGAAATCAGATGGAACTGGTTTTCAGGTAACCTGGATAGTGTACTTAACATACCATATTTACAATTTTAGCATCAGGCTCCATCCCTGGGTCAGAGTATCTGTCTACAGTCACAAAACCATTGGGCGTGTTAACAGAGTAATCCAGCCTGTGGCTGTGCTGAGTAGTCACACTTGAGTCATGGGTGAGGTTAAGATTTGATCTATGTTACAAGCTCGAGTTCTCTGAATCTTACTTTACTTTGTCCGTTATTTATTTATTATATTTATTATCATTTATTTATTCATTTTAGTTACCCTTTGTCCCCCTTTGCTATGGTATCTGAACACTTACTATAGTTGCAGAGATCCGTGCCTCAAAGACGACTGGACTAATACACTGGAACCTGCTGGGTGCTCAGGTCAAGCTGGGACTGAATGGGCTCTAGGGAGGGTCCATAATCCAGATTCCTTCCTGTTTTCCCTGAAACTGCTGAGTGCCCCTTCTGCTTTTGTACAGGGCGCTCCTGACTGGATTGCTCTGGTGTTGCCATGTGAATTTTACCAACCTTCTGGAGTAATGCTGGGGTTGTTCTCTCGCTCTTGCAACTGACTGCACTGGAAAAGAGACTGTGCTTTGTAAATGGTATTTGCAGAAATGGTTACTCTTCACTCAGCAGTTGGCCTTTAGTTAGGTGCTTGCTGGCAGGAGGCTGCTGGCTGGGATGCGTCACCTTCGGGCTGTGCATCTTGGCAAGTTGGTGGGTGCCCTCGAGGCTGCCAGTGTTGCTTCTGAGACTCGTGCAAATATCAGGTGCAAACAGGAATTTTTCCCTGCATAAGTAGTAAAACAGTTGGGAAATACGGTGCAGCCAAGGACGGTTCTGCGCTCCTGGTGTTTCTCCTGGGTATCTCCTGAGCTTCTTTCTGCTCTCTGAACGTGCTCATCCCCCTGTGTAACGAGAGACAGACAGGAAAGCCTGGAGCCAACCAGCATCTTTATGGTTGCTTCATGAAATAAATGGAGAAAGGCTGAGGTAAGGAGTAGTCTGGGTTAAATACAGCAATACTAGGAGATTGTTCTTGCTAACTATTCCTCCTCCTCCTCTCTGTCTTGCTGTCCTAAGTGTCTCAGCTGCTGGCTGTGATGCGTTCAGCAGATCAGCCCTAGAGCTTCTGACGTTGCTGCTTGGCACAACCTTTGATTCAATTTCAATGCTCATCTAAAAATTCATGTTCACCTTGTTTTTATCAGGTAACCTTGTGTCAAAGCTACACACAACAATCTATTCCACAGTAGTTTCTCTTTCCTGCTCTTGCTTACAGAGATTTAACACTTCATGTAATGGTGACTGCCTTTCCCTGGGTAGATATTTTCTTTTTCTTACATCTCAGATCTGTTCTCTATGTGATATAATTGATTCTCAGCTCCATTTCCTTCGTGCAAATTTTTGCTAGACTCTGCTTTGGGAAACGGGAGAGAAGGTCTCTGGCTGTCAGTAACACGCTGATACACCAAAATGAGACGCTCAGTTTGATGTCTGAAATTGCTAGCAAATACTGAGAAATGCGGTGATTCAGGCCCCAGCAAGGACTCGGTCAGATCGCCCAATTTACCCAGGAGCAAAGCTGTTTCTGGTTTCAACCAGTCAGAAACAAGCTCTTGCATTTGGTTCAGGACTGAGTATGTGGGAAGCTACACCCAAAACCCTGACCTTAAATGATACACCAGTGGCACAAGGAGTGCCGTCTAAGTGCCACCTTTTTTATTTGTGACCTTTTTATTTTCCTGACAGGATGTGAATTTCTGCTATGCAAGGGTTTAGTATAAATTATCAAGTAACATTTGGCTCCTGCTTTTCCTGGGGGGTAACTCATTTTGCAATCCTTTATTTTTCAGTGTGCGAGAAGTGATTATATGCTTTGTGTATAATATTTGTGTGCAGTAATTTTTCATGCCAACATGTGCACTATGATCTCTATCACAGAGAATAAAGCAAAGCTCTTGACAAACTATAGGCACCAGTAATAAAAAGGGTGGGTTTTTAAAATCTGCATTGATACAGAAATACTTTGTATGTTTTTGAGTACTCTGATCTGAAATGTGAATGTATCATAATGAAATTCATATCAATTGTTCCCACATTTAACTTTGAAGGAGGCATGGAAAAATATCTGCTTTTTGTAATAAGTTTAACATAGCAGTCAAATCATTTCATTAACGATTTCCTCCTTAGGATTACATTTTCAAAGCCATGTGCAATCATTTAATCATGTGCCTCCTTATTAATGTTAAACACAATTAAAGTCCCAGTATGACACTTGGAAAATGCACCCCTTGCGGTAAATGCCTCCTGCACACAGAATATCCCAATATCACAGCAACTCTCCAGTGTTTCAGCTTTCCGAATCCCTTGGCAGAAGCTATGGTTGCCATTACCTTACCCGTGTGACCTCTGAGATGTAGAGCGATGCAATGCTTGTGGTTGTTTTATTTGGCCGTGTCTGGCTTTTTCAGCCAACCACTGACGGCCTCTGGAGATTTTACTTTGTGATTAAATAATAATGTAAGAGCTTGTTTCTTTGAGAAAAAGTTAAAAAATAACAGTAATATCATGAGCATGATGTGGCATGGGTGGTAAGACCTCTGTTATTTATTGCTTGTTTACTCAGCCCCCGAGGAGCGGAGAGGAAAGCTCCCATAATGTGCTGTCAGAGAACGTGTCTGCCAGGAGATAAGCAACCGTCTGCTTTAGCAAGCAGCAGATTACAAAATGGCCTTCGCAGCCACTCTTTCAGCCTCCCTGAAAACACAGCCAGTTCTGAACCCCCAGGAAGGCCCTACTGCTCAACATGGGATTTTCCACTTGGCCAGTACTAAAGGGAGGCATTTGTGTGGGGCAACCTGTTGGTGCAGTTCCCGTCTGCACAGGCCAAGCGGTGGCCTTCAGGGTCCTCCTGCAGCCCCCTGATGCTGGTGGGGGCAGCTGCCAACACAGGGCCTGTGGGTCCCTCCTGTGTGCTAGCTGGGGTCCCCAGTACTGGCGGGTGCCCAGAGCTAGCAGTGTGTCATGACCTACATGTTGCAGGGTGTTTCCTAGAAAGCATAGAACTAGAAATAGTAATTATTTTTAATGTACATGCCCATATATTTACACTTATATAGAAATGTGCATGCAACATATTAAAATAAAACATTGTGGAGTCGAACACGCAGTGGTGCCACTTACCAAACCCACCTCCTCCTCTCATTTCCCCAAACTCAGAGTCTGGGTGGTTGTTGGGTATAACGAGCTGTTGTCTTGACTCATAAAAACTTAGGAGTTTGATTTGGCAAAAAATTTAAATAGTAAACAACATCATACAGAATTCATCCCATCCTTGGCCATTGCCAGTGTCTACCTAGAACTACTTATGCTTCTTAAAGCCTTTCATAATTGTCACTGAGACTGAGCAATATTTGAAGCCATGTCAGATTATCCCTGTTTTCTAAGTAGTATTAGCCTGTCAAGGTAAAGGCTTATAATCTTACACTTGCTTGACAAGCTGCATTATTTGTACTGTAATGTTAATTTGTGCTGAGGCTCCACAGTTAGTTGTAGTTAGGTTCATGAAACTTGACGTTTAATGTTCCCTAACTCTAAATAAAAATGGGCCCCTTGATCAGTTTTTTACAGTGGAACACTCCATTAATCTCTTCTGGCTTGATTTAGTGTCCTGCCAAATGCTGAGTTTAAACTTTCTCACAGGTATTTATTTTCAGGAAGGCTGATGATATCAATAGCAGAAGGGAGATAGATGGATAGATGCCGAAGGGGACCATCGTGATCTTTCTTCGTTTGGAAGAGAGATGCTTTGTTTATAAGGGCAAAGAGGATTGTTCTGTGCAGAGAGATGATCACAATGACTGATTTATGAAGGTTGTTTCAATGTAATCATACTTTCAAAGTTTACTCCGGCTTCTATCCAGTATTTAGTTCGTTAAGGTGTTGACACAATTTTGCTGACATTTTTCTTAAGTGGATTATGCTCACAGCCAGTTTTTCAAAGCAAACAGATGGCTTTTCAAACAGAGCATGCCCACAGATTATTTTTTTTATGGTGTCTCTAGAATTATGACAGCTCTGTCAGAGGGGGCTGGTTTGTCATTAATTTTCTTGTGACAGATGATTCAAAATCGTTTTTGCTCCTTCAGCTTGCTCAAATGAACCAGCTGTTTAAAAATAAAAAATACAAGGAGACTAAGACATAAATCAATTGGTCTGCACATGAATGGAATTGCACTATTTTGATAAGTCCATTTCTGTTTTTAGATCACTGTAAAATAAGAATGTCTTCAAAATATGGAAGTATGCTCAGGAGGAGTGTTTTTCTTGGAACAAGAAGACATGTTGTGCATTGCCTCAGACAAAACCTATAATCTGAATTGCCTGGTTACTTAAATGTGAAATTGGAATATGCATAAGGGAGACCGGGTGGCTCAGCACCCTCACATGGGGTGTGAAGTCCCTTGGCTTCTGGGGACTTCAGAGAGGAGTCTTGGCAGGGCGGACTCAGGCTGTTGTCCTCTGAGCGGAGTTGTATCAAATCCCAAGTAGTTTCCTTTAAATGAGTCTCAGTGAGTCCCTAGGCAAAGAAACAGTTTGTGGGCCACCCTGAGAAAGATTTCCATGCGTTTCCCTCACTCTGAGAAGGAAGACGACATGAATAAAGCAACATAGACTCCGCTGAAGCTCTTTGTATCAGCTTATGGAGCTGCATCCATCTTGTGCTGCTGCATGATGGGAAATCATCCTCCTCCTCCATGCACAGTGTGGGTGATTGTTCCTGCTGCCTGGGGAGATGCTGGCCATGCCACAGCAGAGGACAAGCTTCTAGAAGTCTTTCCCCAGACACCTCAACTAAAGGGATGCCAGGTGCTTTGGGGTACTGGGCCTTCATCACCATCATTTTGCCTTTCTGTTGCACTGGCTCTCCCGAGTTTGGGGCTTAGCTGTTCTTGGTGCTGTAGGGATGTCTATGTTGAGTTGTTTCTTGTGCTAAGGGAATACATAGTGCCAGGTATTGACTGTTAAGTATTAAGTTAAGGCTGCAAAGTATCGTCACACCGATATTGTCTTGCATGTTGGTGCAGCCTTTGGTGTCTTCAGTCCCCTGTGTGTGATAAGAAAAAGCAGGAGCCCCACTGGTCTATTTCATCCTAAACCCAAACTATTTAAAACTGCCTTTGTGTAGTGAAGAATCTACTACCCTTTTTGATAACATTATGATGTCATTAATGAGAGTGCTGTGAGATCTCTTTGCCTATGGTGTGGTGCGTTGTCTCTGTTGCTACACTCCAGCATGATTCCTGTGCCATTTACTGACAGGGAGACTGGGGCATGCCAGGTGCTCAAGGCAGCTACAGGGCTCCTGGATTCCAGCCTACCACCTTTAACCGTAAGCTCAACCTCTGTCCTAAAAGCAAGACCATGGCTATGTGGAATATGTGCTGCGGAAATTATTCTTGTTTTGTTTTTTTCAAACCATGTCTGCTCACTGGATCCCAAACTATTTGTCTGTGTATTCCCATAAGTGTCATGCTGCCGAGATACAAATCTTTTCAAAAGAGCTTCATACCAAATAACACAGAGCTGCTTGCACAGTCCCAGTGCTTTTTGTTATTCTTGCATCGAGTTGGATTCCCAGCGTCTGGGTAGCGATTTGCATTGTTCAGCAGGGACAAATTCATGTCACCAGGAGATGAGGCAATCATGTTCCCGGGTGCGGGCTGCCATCCCTGGCTGACGTGGTTTCCCACGTGGTGTTTACCAGTGCAGAGGGACTTGCAAGCCACCATTGTTTCTTCGTTGTGAACATTGTTTTCGGGGGCTCAGGCAGTGCAAGTCCAGTGCCAGGCGCCGGTGAAAAGAGAACTGTGCTCTCGTCAGTGTGGGATAAATCCTTCCTCTTAGGTCTGGGGAAAGGGAGAGCAGAGAGATGCTCCCACTGCTGGAAGGTGTCATGCTGTGACTCCTCCGAACACATCTGGTTTGTTTTGAAAACCTGAGGAGGGTCGGTCATCAGTGTGCCCTGGGTACTGGTGTTAATATCTGTTGTCTCCTCTGGGACCCCGCAAAGCATCTGTGGGTTCGCAGGAGGTCAGGTTAGGTTGCAGAGATGCGAATGTGACATTTCAGTCAGTGGAGGTATCTCTTCTGAATATGCGTATAACACACTGCAGCGGGTGGTGTACTTTAAGCTGTAGTTCAGGTGACATTAGGAGAAGAGCAGCTCAAGTTCTTAGTGACACTGAATTTTAATAACCAGATGCCTCTCCTGGCTTTTATTTATTTGTATCCTCTAGCACCAGAATCTTGTTGCTTCATGGCACTTGAGATATCAATATTGCATAAATATTCATTTTGGCATTTCTGAACACCAACTCCTTAATACAAATTTCATGTAACACGTTTTTCCTGATAGTTACAAATTGGATTGACATCCTGTTAGTTGCCTCACCTTTACATGCTCTGAGATGATACAGACATGGGCTTTTGCTCTTGAAGCCCCTCATTCCCATTCTCCTGCTCAAAGGTCCCAAAAAAAAACGGTTCAAATGGATTCAGTGTGTCACTACAGGGTGCTGTGCTTCTTACAAGTGTGCTCTGCTAAAGGAGGGTAGCAAATCGGGGTGCAAGAAGGGCTGGGTAACCAGTGTCTCAGAGCTCTCAGGGGGCTCCCAGCTGGCAGCCATTGCTGTGGGGGGAGTGTGGCATCTGTCCCGCTCACCCTGCCTGCTGTGCTGGCCACTGCCTTCCCTGCTGAGCTGGGTACCAGGCTGCAAAAGGGGCTTCAGTCCCTTCCTCCGGGGCTGGTGATCACAAGGAGGCAGAGGGGATTTGAGACAGGACCTGGGACCTGTTCCAGAGCATCAAACAGTGTGTCAGAGACAGGAGAGCAGTATTGCCACTTTCGGTCCCGAGCAATGTGTGCGATCCCTGACTCTCTCTTGCGTGTCTGTATGTGCATCCCCAGGGCCAAGGAGATCTCCTGAAGAATGCCAAGAACGAAGCCCTGGAGAACATGAAGCAGATCCAGCTAGCGTGCCTGTCCTGCGGACTGAGCAAAACTGGAAGTGGGCATGCAGACGCCAAGTCGAAACGGTGCCTGGAGGCAATACAGGAGAAGGATACCGGCGATGAGAACGGGAGGCTGTGAAGGGGAGGCAGAGCGGTCGCATTTGTCACAGATTTCAATAACTCTAAACTATTTTTTTAAAGCATTTAAAAATTCACACAGGAATGCCCTCTACAGGGTGTTGATAGTATTAAAATCCTCACAATGTCAGTATTTTAATGCAGTTAATTTATCTAAGTTAAACTCTGGTAGTGAGATTTCTAATGAAGCCAAGCTGTCTGTATGCAAGTGCGTGTGTGTGTGCGCACATGCAAATCCTGTAGACACCCTTTCATGCATTACATTAGTCATTTGCTAATTTATTCCTTTGTCATCTTTGAATAGGCCTGTTCATTCTGAAGATCAAAACAAATAGAGAGTACTTGTATCAGTTTTGTGCTTTATTTTACTCTCCAGCTTTTATCATTTAACTTCTAGGTTACATTATGTTATGCTGTTTAAACAAACAAAATACAACAACAAATGTCACCAACAGCTGTTTTAGTGAGGACAAAACCAGTGGTTTGCTGCAGATCCTGAACGTGATTTTTAATGGACAATTCAAACCAAGTAAACAGAATATTAAATGGTCAGAGTTGCTGGATAGATTATGATCAGATTTGAGGTGTACATTTTACTGAATTTTAACAAACTGCTCTTCGGGATACACCCAGACAGCACATACTAACGTAAGAACTAGCTGATTTATTTCGTTCCTTGTAGACCTGCAGGACAGCTACAGTCTTTGCTGATAGGCACTAGCTTGTGTAGTAATGACCATAGCTAGTCAGCCCCATAGTTACAAGGAGAGCTGTGAATATCCTTCGGTGATCATGAACTCTGAAGGAGAGCTTCAGTCTGTTCTGAAACACCCGGTGGTTCCGGTATTGAAAGGAAGGTTTTACAGATTTCACAAACTGTGAAATTTGGTTTACAGTGGGAGGTGTGAGAGGTCAGATCTTGCTTGCTGCCTTCTGCTTAGATGTTGAAGTCAGTTGGATAAAGGGAGCAGGATCTGGCCTTACATTGTTGTGGTTAAGAATCATGCTGTGCTAGACATTTGAAGCAAGGCTGCAGAGCTGCTACAGATGTAGTGTAGAGAAATAGCTTGGGGAAAAAACAGGGTACCAGCATTTTTGTGCAGCAGTTACAAATACCCTGACACATGTCATATGTTAAGGATGATTTTGAGAATTGGATACCTCCTTGTTCCGCTGTAGAAAGGAGACGGAGAATGTCACAAAGCAATGCACCCTCGTCCCTCCCACTGTCCAGTTCATGTATACTCACAACATTCATTTCAATCGTTTAAGTACTGTGCTTGAGTGTAGTATTTGTGTTACCTTTAACAGGACTAAGTGTTTTATGGTTATAAAAAAGACTATATTTATTTAAAGCATTGCTTTTATTTTGAAAAGCTACTTTTTAAATTAATTTGATTAACAAATATGCTAATTTTCTGAACTTAACAAAAAGTAATTGCTGAAAGTTTGACCATTTGAGAATCTTATATAGCTATTGTGTTAAGTTATTTTTGACTTCTTAATAACACTATTATGTTCATGTTGCACATTACTGAGAGAGTAAAGCTATGAAACAACTTTGACCCATGTTTTTAAAGTGATTTAACACAGAAGGTAATCAGCAAGACTTGGATAAAGGTGGGTTACAGTGGGTAAGTTGCTTGAGATGCAGTTCCTAATAGAAACTGTATTATTGCAAAAGTTATAACTCGGATGCAATGAATACCATTTCAGTAAAACCTGCCAGACTTGTTCAGATCCAACCCTAAATCCTTTGTTTATCTCTCAATTAAATTATGAGTGAGTATTCAGCCTTTGTTGAGGTCTGGCGAGAGATGTGTTTTGTGTTTCAGGCAAGGCATAAGGCCCAGATCAATGGTCTAAGTGCACACGTTCACGTTTTGCCCTCCTGGGTTACCTTCCTGATTTCATCATGTTTATATGAAAAACAGCACTTGGCCTTCAGTATTTACAGTTATGGAGGATGGAAATTGTTAATCTAACACCACCTTCAGAAAGCATCTCTTGGAAGGCAGAGCTTGCTTCAGGAAGCTTGCTTCTTGGTGCTTCATTTAAACCTAGAAATAGCTTGATTTTTTTCAGTTTGAAAGGCTATCCTAATGCCTGTACAGGAGCTACTGGCAAAACACTTTCTAGTCCTCCTTTCTTCTCTGATGGTATAAACAAATGAATATAAAATTACCTAGAGAGAAGGTCTTGCTTTCTGTGCTCACATGGAAAGGGGTACCACACAGCTGTATATGTATTTGCAGGCCCAGAATACAGTTGCTGGGTGGAAATCCCATAGCATGCATGCCCACGCCTTTCATGCCAGGTTTAGAATTCATGTTGTGTCCTATGCCAAGGTCATGCTGCGTGACTTTCTGTGCCAAAATACAGGGAGCAGAAAACCTTGGGCACCCTGGACTGACTCCAGTGGCTGGGACTGTGCCTGAGCTGGTGGCCACAGCCCTGCAGCTGGACCAGCTCCACCTTCCCTCCTGCACGAAGAGAGGGCTGGCAGCAAAAGCTCATCTCACTCCTCTGTGCCCCTTTCGAAGTCACTGGGAGTGGGAGTGGATGGTAAAGCGTCAGTCAGCATAATAAAAATCTAGCCTTGAAGGAGAACACATGAAAAATCATATTCAGCATCAACAGCAACAACACACGGGGGACTAACAGCCTGGCCTTTCAGGGAGGGTTTCATGACATGCCTGGCTTCTTGCAGTGGCACAGCCACGATTTGCCTGATGTTCTGCCTGAATAGGAGGATGTTACATGTAGCACTTCTGGGGGAGTGATGCCAGGAAAGGGTTATGGGTATTTGCAGTTCTTTACAGTGTATTTTAGCAACTAGAAAACAGAGCTCTCAGGGACTGGCATAGGGAGGTGTCTTCCAGAGGCAACACGGGAGTGAATCTACCTGGGTTCTCAATCCACTTCTGCCACCAAGTCATACATCCTTACAGTATCTATTTTCCCTGTGTCGTTCTCTCATCTGTAGGATAAGACTGATGATGTTTTCCTTCCCAGGCACGGATTAGGTGACAGATTTCTGAAACCCCTTTGAGTGTGCTGGTACTCTCAGGAGAACATCCAGGCACTGTGTTTGGGCTGTCCTGTAACACCAGTGTCTGCCAGGTCCTCCCACTGCTGGTGAGTGCAGGTGAGCCAGCACATGTGGGGGCTGAGCCATGACCTGCTCCCCTCTCCCAAGGGCACCGGTTTCTCCAGTGCTCAGGGGTGTGTTGTCTACATGCTTATGTGTCTGGTGCCTACTCAACTGCACCTTTGGTCAAGTGTGGCACAGGGGCTGTTGCCTCCAAGGTGTTAAGTTCCTGTAAATTTTCCAAGGAAAGATGAGACAGACGGGTGGCTCAGAGGGGCCCAGGCAGCACCTTCCCTGGGCATGAGGCTGCAGTGTGACCTCTGTGGGTAAGGCACCAGGACCCACGAGAGAGAGTGGATGCAGAGGTTTCACTTAGATTTTGCTTCTTATATACACAAAGGAATCCAGCCACGAAGCATGGGAAACGAGGCTAAATTATTCCAGCTGTTCACACACCTGATTTGTCTTAAATCAGCAGGAATAGTTTTTACCAAATTTCATGTGCTGGCATGACCAGCAGGAATGACCCCTTCCCCCTCCCTCTCTTGAGATCAGAATGAGTTAAAGTACCATACTGTTCTGCTGCTTTCTGTATCATTTTTGATGCATTTTATTCCCTGTTTTTTTAAAGGGATAACATAGCTTCCCAGTGCAAACAAGGTGAGAGTTTTGCGTGTTCCTCTTTCTGAGATTCATCTCCCAAAATAGATTGTTATCAGATAATTGCATGCATGGGGAGAGCTTTCCTGTGTAATAATCCATCTCTTCCATCTATTTGTTCAGACTAAAACATTAGGTCGTAGCCTCCTTGGCCTCCGTCCCACTCCTATAGTGACAGACAGCAGCCTCGTGCAGGGGACTAACTCAGGAAGCTTCAGGAATGAAAAAGGTGAGAGGGTCGCAGAAGCAATCTCTTCTTGCCCTCCCTGCTTGCTGTGGGACTGAGCATGGCAACCCCGGCTCGTATTGCAGCAGCAGTAAATGATGATGTACTCATTCAACAAATCTGAGATTTACTTCTTGTAAAGTGCAGTTACTTCCTAACAGGCAAAAGGTGATTGTGAGGGAGGAAAACATCTGGGCACAGTGAATGTGCACTTGGGAAAAGAAAAACACCAGGCACCCAAATGCCCTCCCCATCAGCCCCTCTCACCTCCTTGGGCAGGTGTGAAAATCCATAGGGTTCCATAATATTTTACCGGTAAAATTGTCTCCAAATTGCCACACCAAGCGGAGGGTGGTACGTTTCCCCGGGCAGCTGGTGGGTACTGCCAGGGTGCATTTCCTGGCTCCAAAGCGTGAGTGTTGTTTGAGACTGTTCTGGCGTGGAACCTTCGGGTTGTCTTTGCACAGAAGACTCAGGCTGAGCAGTCTTGCGTTTGCTTTCCACAGCAGGTCCCTGGAAAACTGTTTCCTTTTTAAAATAATATGTGAGTTCAGTAACCGAGATGTGAGCAGCCAGGCCAGAAATGTGATGCAAGCACTGTCCCACCAGCTGTTCCCCTGCAACAGAGAGCACTGTGTGGACATGCCGCAGGTCAAATGGGTTGTGTTTCAAATAAGGATTTTCTGCTCTCTTGATTATTTGAAAGAGTTTATGAATAAATTGCTTTTGCAGGAAATATTCATGGATTAATTTCAAGAAAATGTGCAGAAATCAAGATCTCGGTCAACAACACATGAACGGGAGGCTCAAAAGTGTTACGTTTGACAGCGGTTTGCTGCACACAGTCCACACAACCCTATGCCGGGAACTGGAAGAAAAATGAATGATTGCGAAAGCAGATTTATTAGTGGTTTTAGAAGTATTTTCCCTGTTAAATTGTGCAGTGAGGACTCTTTTGTTTATTAAGACATGAATACAGTAGGGTTGGGAAGCAAACGTGATACTTGAGGCCAAAGTAAGTGAGCATGGAGAGGAGGTGTCGTGTTGGCATGTGTCGCAGGATGCTGAGTTTTAGGGGTCTTCATGGGTGAGCACTGGCCAAGACCCCCCAGAAGGGAGCCATCACACTCACTGCAGTGGCAGTGAAGGGCATTTGGGACAGGAAGGAGGTTGGTAACTGGTGGGGTTGGTTTCCACCAGCAGAAGTTTGCACAGATCTCAGTGAAGATTGGGGGCATGGTGGCGGTGGTGATCGGTCCTGTCCCTGACCCATGGATTAGTGTGGCTGTGGGAGAAACCCTCAGTGGACAGGACAGTCTGTGGCCATGGCCCTGGGACCTAGAGGCATTCCCACCAGTGGGAATCCCCAGATCTGGGTGGGTTTGCAGCAGCTGGGGCTGCGGCAGCGATGGTGCTGGACGCAAGCAGTTTGTTGCTGTGGCCCGGCAGGTAGAAGTGCTGTTCAATGTGGTTTATCACTGCGGGTGTCAATCGGTTTTAAGTGACACCTCATTAAATCACCTCATTTGACTCTGGCATGCAAAATCACAAAATTGGTGTGCTTCAGTGACATAATGTGCCACCGAGAGCAACACAGATATTTCTGCTCGCGATAATGTATCAGGTGTTATTTTTTATAAGACAAAACTGATGATCTTTTTTGATCCAAAAGTATTAGTCCTCAAAGTCAATCTGACTGAATGCCTGTAGTTCATCCTCGGTCTCCGAAGTGAATTTAATCAGGAGCTTAGACTATGGGAAGAGATTGAATATGCCAGGTGAAGCATTAATTTCGGATGGCATCTAAAACGCAGCTAAATAAGATACTAGGTATACAGGAGGGAGATGAGATTAGAAGTAGACAAAGGCCGGTATTAATCTGGCTTGTCTGGAAGCACATGTGGGGGGAATGGAGGAATACAGATGAATTATTTGTGTGCTTCCTGACATAGGGTCTGCTGGACCAGCCACACATAATGCAATTAGAAACGAGATACAAATTATGATTCAGGCAGCAGGAGCTGCTATGATTATTTATGATGCCGATGGATGGAGAAGGGTGCTGGCAGCAAAGCGCAGCGGGAGTTTTGCAGCTCTGCAGCCGCAGCATTAGCGTGCCATGCGCAGGGGAGAGGGCGGGCGGCGCTGCTGCTCCCTCCTGCACAAAGCAAAAAGGCAAAAATACTGGTCTCTGCTGCGCTTTGTATGTGGGTTCTCCCAAAATAAAAAATGAAGAAATAGAGTGTGCTGGAGAGGCAGAAACAAAGTATTGAAGAACAAGCGATATCAGCTGGTGTTGACGTACCGTCCTTCCTGCCTTTGCCTTTGTGATTCGTGGGCCCCGACTCAGCCGTGCTCTGCTGGTTTGCAGCAGCCTTCCCTGCACGAGGTGTTTCCAAAGCCAGAGCAGCACAGCTACACCTGAGCCATGCCACCGGCTCCCCCTCAGCACCGGGGCAAATCTGGTTTGCTCCTTTCCTTTGCACTCCTTAGTGATCTCTACGTTTTGTGGAGTCCAAGCAGGGAGAAGGAAATTACTTGTGCAATGACTTTGTGTGGAACCAGTGGGCACCCAGCCTAGGGCCAAAGGGGCCAGCCTAAGGCCAAAGCCTTGGGACGTGTGGGGCTGCCCGGGGCTGGCGGCAGCTTGCTGTGGGGCTGCTCGCCTGGAGGCTGCCTGGTGAAGCCAGTTTTAAGAGGCTCAGACCAACCACAGTGTGAATGGGCTCAGCTCCCATCAAAGCCAAACTGTAATTTCTCCTGTTGTGCTGTGACTACCTTTCACCCATACCTTATCTGTAAGTAGCCAGGCACCTACACAAACCAGCCCGCTGACTCCTGCTGAGGCCCATCCCAGCCTCCTGGTGCTCGCTGCCTCGCCAAGGCAAGTGGCACATTGTCCTGACTCCTGAGTGGGAGAGGGGGGCAGCACCGTTTCAGGACTGGCATTAGACAGTGGTTTGGAAACAGAGTTGTTCTGAAGTACTGGATGCATTGATCAAGAAAACAACCTAGAGATGTACAGCAGTGGGCAGACGATGACGTGGTAGAGCACCCCCTTGTCAGAGCAGCCAGAACATTTTGGAAGTGATTGAGTGCACAGTTAAGGATTGCCATCAGAGTAAACCCAAAACACCAACTCCACAAGATTGGCTCAGGTTTGCAAACAGCATTTGAGGTTGGCTAGGACTTGCTACGAGGCATGTGTCCCTTCCAGCAAGCAGAAGCTCTGTTTCAGAAAAGCCTGCCGCGATATTTAAGGCCTGAGCAGAGGCCAGATGTATGCAAGTGACTGCCTGCACTCCAGCAGGCTTGGTGGATGAGCAAATCCAGGTAGAACCGTGGGTCAGGAGCTGTGAAAACTTCTAGCATTGTCATGCCCCTCACTGGTGTGTTTCAGAGTCCTACCATGTCAACTGTTGGGCAAAGGAAAGCGTTTCCCTGGCCCAAGGCTGTCTGCAGAGCTCAGTGCCTGGGGCAGCGTGGTGGGGCTGAGCAGGGAGAGCTCTCCAGGAGGAGCCTTTGCCTCTCATCTGCGCTGCTCCATCTGCCAGCCGGGTGCTGGGATGGAGGTGTTACCCAGAGCTGGATGCCGTGTGTTGGCACAGCTGACCTCTTTGCTGAGATACGGCAAACCACACGTAGACTTCCATCTAAATTGCTTGCCATTTCATCCTTGTATTTCTCATCATGGCTTGCTTGCCCCCTGCCACTGGGAGCTTTGAGAAGATCGTGACTTTTCTTTCCGCGGTGTTCTCCCATCATGGGATGTATTAGAAGAGCTACAACGAGTGCTTGTGACGGGCTTTGTCAGTTCCATAGAAGAGGAGAATTTTTTTGTTGTTCATGTTGATTCTAATTTGATATTTCCTAGCAAGGTGATTGCAATAAACCTGCAGCTGTGATTCAGTTGGAATTGACTCTCCTAGGTCTTGCGGAGATGTGTTATGCGAAAACTGACACCGTGGTCTGTCACACTCTGTGCATAGAAGCTGTTACCAGGTGATTATTTTTTTTAATGCTTAAAGGTCATAATTAACATCAAAGGAACACAAACATCCCCAGCAAAAATGTTTCTACCAAGCAGCAAATTAAGGACAGATGAAAGTCTCCAATGTGGAGTCAGACGACAGCATTAATGAAGACAGAATGGCACCAGTTTTGATTCCTCCCATTATTTATATGAATTGGATGTGAAAATTGACTAAATAGTATTTAGTGACGATGTGCATGGGAAAGAGCCTTAGGTCTGGTGAGGAATTTTTATTGGGTAGCCTTACAGGCTGGGGCCTCTGGATCCCAGCTATTCAGCGAGAAAAACCAGCTTGTGTCTTCCTAGTACTCAAAGCAGCAGGGAGCAGTAAGACCTGCCTTTTCCTAGAAGGCAAGCAGGACACAGTGCTCTGAGCTGTATCCTGGAGAGGGTCGGTGCATCCCTGAGTGGTACCCTCCAACCACTGGGAGCCCCACAGGAGGGGGCCTAGAGGCTCCTGCTCTAAGAAGCTGCACAATTAGCAGTGTCTCAGCCTGATGATGAGACCAGGGTGGGTTTCTGGGGGACAGCGGTACCTGTAGCAGCTCCTCTCTGCACGGGGCTGCCAGCCATCTCGTGCAAGGCAGATTTTTCTGGGCAGCAAAACTCTTTCGTGAGATAGATATTGAAATAGGTGGTTTTAAGCAGCAGTTTGTCTCACCTGATTTAGCTGTGAGTTGCCAGCTTCATGCTGTTCCCTGTGAGTATTTGTCGTGAAAACCCTTGAAAAGAAACTAAGCCTTTATCGGCATAAAAGACAGCTCACTGTGACAGCCTGTAACAAAGTGTACACTTGTACAGGGCCAAGTGATGTACCTCTTCCGTCATTTTTTGTGGTCTTTGACCAAGAAAATCCCAGAAAGATGATGGGGAGGTTGTGGGGATCCAGGTTATCCTGTAAAAACACGGAGGCAGATGCTGCTGTTTGCTGAGAAATGATTTGTGATACTAAATGGTTTGAACATTTGAACCATTTTGTGATACTAAGTGGTTGTGATACTAAATGGTTTGAACATCTGCAAAACTGAAGGAGGAGGAGAAAGGGTGGCTTTCAGACTCCACAGACCCTGTGCTCGTTGCTTCAGACATTGGGGTCTGAGGTGGACCATGGCACCACCATAGGGCGACCGGCCAAGAGAGTCCCATGTAGCAAATGCCAGACACCCCCGTCCCAAGCAGAACAGCATTCCTGGCAGGAGCACAGCCACAGGGAAGAAGTGAAGACCTGGCAGGAAGGTAAAGTGCCACATCGTGTTTCATTTGGTACTAACATTGCAACCTGGCCTGATGGGAACATGAAGATAATCTTCGAGAGACTGAAGCAGACACAAGGACAATGTCATGAAATTTGGAAGGTCAGCATCAGGGATGCTAGGGAGTCTCTGCTGCTCCCACATAACAGGTTTCATCCCCCTCAGTGAGGCAAATTAACTTTTTCCTTGGGACTGGCTGTGCCTTTATAGCACATCACGAGCCCTCTATTTCCTCCTGCACTGAAAACAGTTGCACCTTCTCCTGGGAAAGGCAAATTGATTGTAGGGAGTTCAAAGAATGAAAGCTGAGCAGGTGGCTTTCTGGATTATACACTTTTCTTGGCAAGAGCTACTTTTCTGAGCAATGTGCCTGCCTGCAAGAGAGAAACACAGAGAGCACTGTAATTCCCTGGGATGGGAGCAGCGGCGGTGGCTGGAGAGTGAAGGCTCTGCAGAGTGAAGCTGAAAGGATGAATCTGTTTAACTGCACATCCCATTAAAATGGGCGGCTGGACAGAAAATTGCCTCTAACGGCATCCAGAGTGGCTGAGACGTCAGACGGGGATTTAGTGCCGTTGCCCGTGTGGCTGTGTCTGCCAGAGAGACTCAGTGCGAAGCCCAGCTGTGCCTCTGCCTCCCGCCGTGGCGGAGGGTCAGCCCTTGGGCATGGGCAGAGCAGGGCCGGGGGGCCTTGCACTCGCCCTGCTCAGAGCTGCGGGATGGTGCGAGGACACAGGAAGGCTGTGAGGATGCAGGGTGGTGGGGAGGAAGGTGTGCAGCCTCTGGTCTCATGCTATATTTTAGCAAGTGAACGTCCTCCTCTTGGAGAAGGCACCTCAGTCCTGCTAGGTCCCTGCTGAGTGGTTGGTTTGTGCTGGATGGCAGGGAAATAGGCCATAAAATCACCATTTTTTGTAATGCCCATTCAATGAGCAGAGAGGTTTGTCCTCTTTTCCTGGAAGGGCTCCCGTGGGACTTCTGCACTCCCGGTGCTGGGACTGTCATTATTTCAATGCTATTACACCTTGCATCCATCAGGTGAGGCGATGTGCCCTCACTGGACACAGGAGGGACATGGAGGCAGAAAGCGCAGGGGACTGGCTAATGGGGACCCGAGGTCTGTGGCCGAGCAGGGAACCAAACTTCTCCCTGGGAATGCAATGCAGCCCTCGTGTTCCCTGTGCAGGCCACAACTTCGTGTCCTCCACGAACCACTAAGTCCATGGAAAACTTTTAACTGGGGAGTTAAGCTTTTCTTTATGACGGGTGAGAGAGAGATGATGAGGGATAAGGGTAATTAATTACATGAGTCTGTCTTTTGAATGTTGGTTGTTCTGTAACTGATTGAACAGAAATTTTTGAAAGCACAGTTTAGGCAGGCATAAGATTAACCAAGATTAATAAGGATTTCTGCCTGGTAGCCTAAATCTAATGTCCTTCAGTTAGTAATCCTTTTTTCAGGTCAGTGAATCTTCTTGTAAGAAGGAAAAGAGTATTGGTTATACAAGAGAGTTCAGGGGGTTCACTTGTCATGTGAAAGGGATTTCGAGCTGTTTTCAGCACCTGAACTGCTTCCAACATTTAAGGGAGACCATACTGTCCTCTCAGAGGAAGCCTCAAAGACATCTTCTCTTGTGCTAACGCTGATGTTCATGTGGAGAGTTGCCCAAAATGCTTTGGTTACAGAACATTACTGGTCCCTTCATATAATGGTATCTGAGCCCATCATTTAGGACAAGAGATCACAGGTACTTTTTTTTTTCTGCAGAGATTGTTCTACCTGGAAACCCTCATCTGCATAGCGTGAGCACAGGCTGCACTTCAGCAAAATCTATGGGGGCTGAGCAACCCCTTTGCTTCAGTGAAACTACTCAGGTACCACTGCTGACAGAGTTTTGTGCTGAAGGGCAGCACTGAAAATCCAAGGTTTCCTGCAACCAAGGCACTTTCCCTCTCCCACCACAGGTAGGACATCCTTACAAAGGGCTCTGCATTGGTGACTGTGTGTTGTGAGCTGGGCTACACCAGCTGCAGTCACACCTTGGTGGAGGCTGAGGGGTCTCCGTGCTATGCCCAGCTGCAAGATGTACCGCACAGTCCTTGCTATGGGGCTGCATCTCACCATCCCTGTTGGTTTTGTTTATCCACCTTCTTCCAGCTCATGATTTGCAATGGTTTTTGAGCAAAGAAACCTTTTTTGGCCGTGTTGATGCAGGCTTATCCTTCTCAGTTGTTTCTTTCGGTCATGATGAGCAGAGGCCTCCCCAAGGAGCCTCATACTTGCTGCTGCTGTGTCACTTGTACCTTATCCCTGGCTCTGCTGGTGACAGGTTCCCACTGAGCTGTGTGCTCCTGGCAGCACCCAGGAAGTCAGCAACCACTGAGCAAAGTGATCATGGCCAGGTTTTCAATGAGCATGTCAGGTCTCTTCAGAGGGCTTCTCCATCTCTGCTTGTGCTTGGCTTTAAGAGCCAAAGGCACTTTAAGTCTCTTCTGTGTTATTAACTTCAGGCACTGCAGTGCACCTGGTCACTGGGTTAAAAATCCTTTGAAGTGCTGTACAAAGGGGAAAGCAAAGCCTTTTCTATAATGGCTTGAGGTGCTGCAACAGAAGAACAACTGAATTGTTTAGAAAATAATTGCCTTAAAGCCCGTGTTTTGGTGGTCTGTCCTTCTCATGTGAGTTTATGCTCAAATTGCTCCCTTGGGCTGTGCAGCACGAGCAGAGGATGAGGAGGCCATGCCCATCCTTGCAGGCAGTGCCAGTGCGCCTGAAAAAAAGATGAAGGCTTTTCCCCTAATGCTTGGGGCACCCCTGAGTGTGTGTTTTGCGGGAGAGACCAGTTACGAACCGCCACAGCTGCATTTAACCATTGTCATGCTGAGGCTGAGAACATCTCCATGTGATAAACGTGTGAGGTCCCACACGTGAGCCTGTGGGGACACTGCAGAGTGGCCTTCATGATTGTGTCCCCTTTCCTGGGGGGAGGAGGAGAGCCAAAGCCTGATGCCTTGTGGACGCTCGCTTCATGGAGAAGAGGCTTGTTTCAGTGTAAAGGGATCCCCAGCTGACTCTGCATGACTGAGACAAGAGTGTCCTTTCCACAGAGCACACACATCGTTTCACCATATAGGAATTTCCTGGGGCCACTTCTCTATTCATCCTACAGGCTTGATTGAATTCTCCTGTTTCCAAGAGCTGAGATAATGCTGCAGGTGCTCCCACCCCACAGCAGCTGTGAGGCAAAGCCTTAATTTAAACCTCAAGGAGAGATATTTGTGTTAATGTGTCAGGTGGCACATTTGTGAAGGGCTTCAGTGTGAGCATGACCAACTACTGTGACTCAGCTGGAATGTTGTAACTTGATTGTCTGTTTGTACCCCAAGAAAAAACTTGAATTCAGTTTCACAGTGGTTGAACGGTGTTAAACATATGTGAACAACTAAAATGGCCTAGATTTGAAAGTTAATTAAGATCAAGCTAATTAAGGCTAAAGTAGTTATGGATGTGACTATCCCCAATAGCATTTGGTGCAGTTTAACAAAGTTGCTTTAAATTCAGACCTTTAGTTAATGGAGACTAAATGTCTTGTTTGACAAGCGCTGAGCTGGAGAGCTGCCTGTGGATGCAAGGCAGCTCCCAGCGGGTTAAGGCGCCACTGCTGCTCAGCGATCGAAAACTGGCAGCAAGGTGAGAGAACAGGGCAGTTAACCAAAAAGCTCCAAGGTAAAGAAACCCCAGTCTGTGAGGCCATGTTTTGTCATTATAATCCCTCGTACTTTGACCGAGCCATATGGCGGTAGTTCCTTTCACAGCTCGTCCCTGGGGCACAGGTGATGCCAATCTCCCACTTGTAAATTAGCTGGTGCAATGATAAATTGGATGGCAATGTGAGCTGCAGCAGATTACTGCAGTTACTCCTCAGCAGTCAATGTGTTACCATGCTTTCATCATTCTTGTCTTGCCAAAAGGGAGACAGGGGTGCTGGCTGGTGGTCAGTGCTCACCATCCTCCCTGCTCCTGTTCTTTGGAGGAGCTGAGGAGACCCTGCTCTGCCCTGGCCTGGCCTTCATTCAGAGGGCAGTGTCTCTCCCTTGCAGAAAGGCAGCTACTGAGAAGGTTGCAGCAGCAAGAACATAGCCTGGGGACCTGAGCCACCCCATGGTCACATCAAGGGATGCAACTACCCCTGCCTCTCCATCCTCTCTGGTGCCAAGGTAAGGGCAGTATCTCCCATGCCTGTGTCAGGTGAACCTGGTTGATTCCCATTGCCTCTGGGGAAAAGCTTTTCTTGCCTTTGTCTTGGAGGGATGTTGGGGGTAGTATAGATGCACCTTAGCCTGGGAACCCTCACTCTAGGTTTCTTGGGGAAGCATGCCATTCAGCCTGGAGCTTCTAGGTTTCATGTGTTGTTCAGCCTGGAGTAAGTCTCTGACCTGCTGCTGAGCTGGCAGCCTGTCCTCTGTTTGCACGAGGAGCTGAGAGATTTTCTGTGCTAAGTGAATGCCCTCCCAGCTTGGAAGGGGCTGTGCTGTTAATTCCTCTGCTTGGCAGGGCTTCTGCACTCGTGTTTTCTTCTGAATCACAGAGTTCAGTGGTGCAAACAACTCTGTTTCTGTAAGTGAAACTCAGGTAAGCTCGAGACCCCATACCACATACACCAGTGAAAGTTTTAAAATGAGCTCTTCCTATTATCTATGTAAAGAGGAGTCTCTAGGAATCGTCTTCCACTCTTTCTCTCAAATCATTAGCATGTATGAATGACTGCTGACTATCAGAGCGGAGATGAGTAGGGACAGGAGTCTCCTGGAGGCCTGGAGCAAGCACTGTATGTTTCCATTTCAGAGAGAATAACTTCTTGTGCTGTGACTTTGTGGGAAGCAAGGAGTGAATTTTTCACCCTGACTTCCAGGTTGCACAGAATGAAGTCTTTGTGGATGAGAGAAAGCTGAACAAATGTGGCTGCTTTGAATCAAAGCTGCCTTTTCCTTGTACTCTGATGCAAACATGAAGCAAGTAGTACAGCTTTGGCATGATCCTCAACCTGCTGTTTTTCAATATTTATTTTACATTGTTTCAGATGGATTTCAATTAATATAATTTATTCACCACCCATTTGGCATCTTTATCTGAGCTTAATATTCACCTGTGGCTTAAGTAAAATGAATATTTCAGACCTTAAATTATATATGCACTGCAGCACTGCTGGCATCTCAGCCTTAAAGACCTTTGTGCAGTTATTTGAGTCTCACCCATTTTTTGGTGTCTCCCAGAAAACGATGGGGAACTCTTGCTGGCCTGCTGGAGAGCAGTGCCTGGCTGCAGCAGAAGGTGTGCTGTAAGGAGTGGATGGGGAGGCTGGCAGAGCTGCCCCCGTGCTGGGACCTCATAAGCCTTCTCCTTGAATGCCAACCCTGAGCCCTTTGCTTCTCCCCCTTCAGCAGCAGAGGGCTGCCCTGATCCTCTCCCACATCTGTTTTTCCCTTTGTTGTGGGTTTCTTCCTGCTAAGCATTTCCCTGGCCATGCTTTCTGGGTTTTATTCTCCCCTCTCCCTTTCTTCCCTTCTCCCTTGGTGAGCACAGTGCAGCTCCCTGGCAGTTGCCATAGAGATAACAGAGCCTTATCTCTATCTCTGCTTTTGTCTCCCTCTCCAAAAGGGGAGAGAGACTCCTATCCCTCCATAGCTTGGCTGGCTGAGCCAGCTGTATCAACCCCATGTGCCAGCCTTCCCTGCACCCCGAGCAGGCTGTCCTGCAGACTGACGAGCTGCCTACTCCTGTCCTGGGATGGATGGCTGAGTCTGTACTTTAGGCTCCCAGTAAGCCACACTGGTCTGTTCACGCTAGTGGAGGGTGCTGAATCTCCAAGTAACCCCATGGCATGACTGGATCTATGATCCTGCTGGCCCTTCCCATCTCCATGTCCCTAAATCTCAATCCACCTTCTGCCTTCAACCTGCTGGGGACCCTGGTCCTCCCTGGGCGCAACAGCCAGAGCGGCAAGAGTGCCAGTGCCTGTGAACGCTGGGGTACTGTGAACCCCTGCTTGCCTGGGTGGGATGTGCAGGAGAGAGGCAGATGGATAAAGAGGGGGTAAGGGACTTCACCATGGTCAATCCTTTCATTTCCCTCCCTCTGTGCCCTGGCCATGACTTCAGGTTGCTGCAACCCGTAGCTGACTCAATAGCAGTGCTGCGAGATTCATGGCTGGTGACCGGTTGGGAGAAGAGAGGTAACTGGTTTTTCTCCTGATCTAATCTCACACCCCAGGGGGAAGAGATGATGTGGAAACTAAGCAAAGTGCTGAGAGTGAGTGTCCTCTGCTGACCTCATGAATATGATTATCTGAAAGGATGACTTTTACTTGGCAGCTTTGTACATGCTGTTCCAGAGCTATTATCTTGTGCGTTGATTCAAAGTGATCAATAAGCCTTCAAGAAGTTTGTCCTAAATACTTCTGACAAATTATTAATAGAAGTCATTTGAGCAGTCGGACTATTCAGAAAACTTTGACTTCTTACTGTTCAAAAGGTTGGCTGCTGGGAATGCAATATGCAAAATACTAATTTTGCTTTACACTTTTCGAAGAAGAATTTCTGACAGAAGAGAAGCTTTGCTCTTTTGAAGTGCAGTAGAAATAGCAACACGACCACTCCAAACTCGGAGACTACATTTGATCAGATGCAGACAGAGGTACCTGAAGAGCCTGTGTTTTCCTCCTATGTTTGCAGACATTTAGAGGAAATGTGTCTCTATATGGAAAAAATGAGCAGAACAGCAGAGAACTTTGGAAAGTTAAAAAAAGGGAGTGCATTTGAACAGAGCTTCTCAAGCACTGCAGGATAAAACCTGTCCTGTTTCCGCCCAAATTGGAATAAAGGAGGGAGATTATGTAGTAAGTGATACTCTTAATGTGCACTTCCTGTTAATTGTTGGATGTTACAGAAAATATTACCTCTGTCACCTTCAGTAGGGCACAGGGGATCTGCCTAGAGGTGGAATCACAGGGAGATGGCTCTGTCTTCCCTGCGGAGTCTCAGATGGAAGAGACGCTTTGACAGGGTAAATTAGATGCAGGACAAAGACTTTCTGATCACAGCTGGTTTCAGTGGGCTTATTTTAATGGGAAAACTGAGCTGAGGGCAAGCTCCGCTAATGACTCAGAGTTGTGTATTGCAATAAAGGAATTGTAGGGGTTTTTATTTTTAATACTTCTGAGATTTCCTGTTCCCTACTGACACCACCACTAAGATCTGTTAAAAGATCTGAAGGGATGGAGAACAGCCCACTTGTAGTGATTGCTTTCCTGCCGAACAGCCACTAGCAGGGCAATTTTACCAATCAGTCAGAACCCAAAGAAAACTTTGCTGCAACTTGGTAAACTCTGCCTGTGTTCTTCAAGAGAGGAAGAATTGCCTGTGGAGAAGGTGCTGACTTGGCCTTCTGAAGCCTAAAGCTGAGTTTGAGACATTCTGAGTTGTTTTGGGAAAGTGCCTAATCCTTGTACACCCCGTTAAAGTGTGACTGATTCTTTCCCTGTGAGGCTGGACTGTTTCTGTCACAAGCCATTCCTGGCAGTGACAATACTGTATGTTCAAGGTCCTGCCACCACAGGATCCTGATCTTGTCTGGAGACTTCCTGGTCCAACTGAAGAATAGCTATAAAAATCAAAATGCAGGATGTGGAAAGTGCAAAACTAGTTGTATATATAAAGCCAGCTTCTGTCATCAGATTACTCTCCAGTACAGTGGATTGTGGGCCAAGGTTATTTGGTGATGTGCTAACTGACACTACCTCTGGGTTTTGGGCTCTTACTGCTTTTGAAGATTGCTGCTTGTCCTATGGCTGATGGATGAGTGTTTTAGGCCTCAAAACTGTCCTAGCAGCACTTCTGAGCCACTGGGATTATAAGTTAAAAAAAAAAAAAAGGCACTACTTTCTCCCCATGCTGACTTGAGAAAATAGTTCAAACAGATAACAGCTTTGAGATAACCCAGATGTGTATATGTTTCCCTTATAACTGGAGCCTTGCATGTCTGTATGGTCACAACAGCTGTATGTGTGCACGTCCCCTCCAGCGTGGCCAACCTGTTATCCAGCGGAAGCAGCCGTCGACTCCAGCAGCCTGTCTGGCACCCAGTGCACTGGCTGCTGTAGCAGCACCAGGGTAGGGAGTGACAGGTTTAATGCTGTCACTGCTCTGCTGAACGATGTTGCTGGAGCTGAAATAAAACTGCAGTGTCTGAAGCCAGCAGCTCTGCTGGCTGGGTGAAGGATGTTCCAGCTGTACCGATCACTGCGAAGTTTCCAGAAATATATCCGTGCTTCTTCTCCCAGAGTATTCTGAAAAGCGCTGCAGGGAAACAGCAAGGGACACAGGTGGCCAGCGGCTCCAACACAGCCCTGGTCCTAGGGGGAAAACTAGTCTAAACACATAAAAGTCTGCCAGTGTGCACCTGTGTCTGAAGCAGACACTGAATTTTTCACTTCTTTCTCATGCCACTGAGCCAGAAGGGCTGCCCGTTTCCCTGGCTCACCATGAGCACTTGTAAGCCTCTGGGGCAGCCCAAATGCTAGCCTTTTGAGGGCTCATTTTGGGAAATTCATGGTGACCTCACCTTCGCAGGTTGCTGTTATTCATGTCTGTGGTGTCTTTGTTGCTCCTACCTTGTGGTGCTCATGGATATGGCCCAGCACAGCTGTCTGTGGTACTGTTACTGTGGCTGGATGAGTATGCACAGTGTCTGCTGCTTCCAGAGACGGTTCAGAAAGCAAACAAGATGAATATGTCCCACATTAACACATCATCAGTAACCAAGTATACAAAGGAAGAAGATGGTGGCCTTGATGGAAACTGTCTGAGTGAAGCCAAAGGTGCTTCTAAATTTCCACTTCCTCTTGCCAAAGTATTCTTTGCCAAAAAAGAAAAGTCACATTTTGAGCATAAACTCTACCTTGCTTTAGGGTTGAAGAATCTGGGGGGTTGTTTGTTTGTTTCTTTCTTCTTGCACTGATTTCCTGGCTATTCCTGCTTGAAAGCTTTACTGGACAATGACTGAATCCTTTTTTCTTGCCTGCCAAATAAAGCAGTTCATCACAAGGAAAATATGTCATGTATCACATTTTGCAGACAAACCGGAAAAGAACTTGGATGCTTCACTTCCTCTGAACTTGCTGCCAGATCTCAGGAGCTGTCATATTCAAGCTACATGGCAAAAGCCTGCTTTGCAGTAACTCTATGGGAGCCTCACTGAACTATTTTTAATAAAGATTGGGCCATACCCTGAGCAGTAACCTGAATTGTGCTGTCCTTGTGCACAAAGGTTGTGGTGGTTCTGTTTCATGAAGGGTCCCACAAAATTCAGAAGGATTATCTGCTGAGTGGAACTGTTTGTGTGACCAGGTGTGCAAGGCTCAGCAGTGAAGTTAAACTCCCTCTTTGTACACAGTGTTTTATGTCCTAAGAAACAGCATATTCGAATGCTGATTATAACAGCAATCTGTCTTCTGCAACAAAAATATTGGACAAGAAGTTGGATCAAAGACATCTTTTGAGCGTAATTACTTACAACTTTCCTTCTTTTGAGACCACTGAGTCAGCAACAAGGTTTTCCTGGGAACTCTGTGCACCTGACAGCTGGATGTCCATCATGTGAGTACAGATTTTAGTGCATTTTCAGGAACTCTGCTTGTTGCTTTTTTCCCAGGAGAAGGCTGGAGAAAGGTGTTGGTGACCTTGAGGTGTGATCTAGCCCTGAAAGCTGGGGTCTCTGGGTTAACTCTATCCCAGCTGAAACCAGGACATTGTGGTAACTTTCTTACTAGCAGCTGGTATAGGGCTATGTTTTGGATGTAGGATGAGAGTAATGTTGATAATACACTAATGTTTTCAGTTGTTGCTAAACAGTCAAGGCCTTTTCTACTCCTCCAACCACCCTGCCACCAAGTAGGCTGGGCGTGCACAAAACCTGGGAGATGACACGGCCCGGACAGCTGATCCCATCTGACCAAAGGGATATTCCATACCATGTGATATCATGCTCAGCATATAAAGCTGAGGGAGGAGAACGAAGGGGAACATGTTTGGAGTTATGGCGTTTGTCTTCCCAAGTAATTATTATGCGTGGTGGAGTTCTGCTTTCCTGGAGATGGCTGAATACCTCTCTGCCGATGGGAAGTGGTGATTGAATTCCTTGTTTTGCTTTGCTTGCATGCATGGCTTTTCCTTTACTTATTAAACTGTCTTTATCTCAACCCATGAGCTTTTTCACTTTTACTCTTCTGATTCTCTCCCTCATCCTGTTGTGGGGGAAGTGAGCGAGTGGCTGTGTGGTGCTTGGTTGCTGGCTAGGGTTAAACCGTGACACACTGTTTCTACTGGAATATTGCGAAGAGGTACCTAGAAAAGAACCTGCTTTAATTACAATGATGCATAAAATCTTTATGTTTGTCATTAGGCATTGCCATGCTGTCAGTTGGGGCACCACAATGTCTAAGCCTGCTCTCTCAGACAGGCTCACTCACTATCTTCGTAGAGCAGAGGGGGTCTTGTCCTGAGGTCTAGACCACTCTGGAGGCCTGAGTGTATTTGACCTTGGCCAGGTTTGCTTTTGTCTGTGGCTGAGCAGAGATGTGGCCTGGGCAGCCCCATCTGCTAGCGAGTATCCTGTATCCTCAGCTCAGCTCTTGCTAAACGGAGTGTGCCCTCGTGGCCATGTAGAGCTGGGCCACTAGCCATTGGTGTGGGCAAAAAGCAGGCAGGCCTAAGCCTCAGTGAGTTCAAATGTGCTCTTGAGACTGCTCCTCATCCCAGAGTGCATGCAAGGCATCACTCCACATTTGCAAAGGCCGTGTTGCACCTGCCTCCCCACTCAGTGCAGAGCTGAGGAGTTTGAGTTTTGAGGCCACTGGAATTCGAGTATGAGGCTGGTTTCTCAAAGGCAACATCTTTTCTTAGCTCTGTCTCGAAGCTTTGTGCAAATTCTCTAGGTAAAACTTCCTCACGAAAGTAACCACGAATCAGCAGAGGTGGTGAAAGGGAGTGGGTAGGAAAGAAACTTGCTCCCCACCAAACAGTCTATTTTAATTATATGTTGTGAAATAGGGGGGGCTCTAAGTATGCCAGCCAAGTATTCTCAGAAGAATAGAATTATCTGCATGTTTTATCTTTAATAAGACTGGGGAGGTTTTTCACCTTTCTGTAGGGAATTAAGTTGCTGCTTCATGAGGCAGATCTGCAGCAGTGTGTGTGTCTATGCCCCAAATTCTCATTAGAGGGGGAGGAGTTACATAACTGGCAGGAGGAGATCAAAATTCCCACTATCCTGGGCTCACTCAGTAGAAATGGTATCGGGGAACAGACATGCCAAAGTAGGCTTAAATAAATAGAGCAGAGGGAATGGACGTGAATGACATATGGAAGAGTTACAGGGAAGAAGACAGTAGTTTTAGTTGTGATTAAGAGTTTAAAGGGGCAATGGCAGGTTAGGGGTGAAACCAATTTTCATCTCTGTTAGAAACAGCTGATTATTTTCATTGAAAAGTTTTTATTTTACTTTTGTTTTTCAATCCAATCTTAGCTGTCTTTTGTGAATTCTGGCAGACTGTGTAGGATCAGAGCCTGTTCCCACTGAAACCAGTGTAAAGGCTTCCATGGGGTTGGGCAGCTTTCCAGGGTCTAGTCAACTTTGCAAATTTTGTATCAAGCAGATACACTTGCTTTTTACAACAACTGTTTCTAAATCGTTGAAGTTATTTCTTTGAAAAGATAAAATTTATTAAGAAAAGAAACCCCCTTGAAATTTCCTAACAGATAGCACTTTGATGACCACTAGCCTCCTAAATGACAAGCACGAAGGGACAAAGACTGCAGCATTTGATTTCCTGAGTGCTAAGAAACTAGCTAAGAACAACAAATATTGTCCCTGTTTGGTTTGAAATGGAGCCACGCACATGCTGGCGCTCCTGCATATAGACTTTGCAGTTCTGCAGTGCTTTCCCACCATGCTTGCAGCCTTTGTATAGGCAATGTGTATACATGTGTGCATGTGTGTGTATACATATATATATATATTTGCACTAGAGCTTCCCATAGGGGTTCACACTGCTCACCTTCCCACCACTTCTGATGTAAATATAGATGGGCTGTAACTCCTTTCTAGGCAAACATGCTTGTTTTTACCAGGCATTTAGAGAGTTCTTCTGTTACATCTGGAAAACAAAAGAGGAAAACTATAGCATTTTCTTATATTATGGTTCATATATTATCGCTTATTCACATGCACTTTACTTTCTTGCTTTCTCAGAACTTGGTCTAACTGAGCTACATTGTCATTGTTCAGCTTCTCCTCTTTACCTTTCTTCCTTAAGCCTAATAAAAGCTAGCTATAAAGAAGCCATAGAGTGCTTTCACGGTGCTAGGGCACACCCAGAGAGGAGGTCTGATGGATAAATGTAGTTGGTAAAAAGCCATACTAACTTGAAGGAATTCCAAGTTAAACAGAGACCCTTCAACAAATTTCCATTGGACTCTGAATAGGTTAGAGCAGGATGTGTGAAGGGCAAAATAATCTCTCAGCACTCAATAGGAGCCAAAGGTCTATAAACCCTGGAGGATTACTGACATTTCTTGCTCTTTGCCTCCTGTTTCTGGTCTGAAAATCATCAAGAGTCTCTTCAGAGTCTCATCACTGCAAAAAGCATTCTTCCCTGACAGCCTCAGCTGGCTTTGGAATGGAAAGAACACTGGAAATGCCCCTGGTGCACCCCAGTGGTGTTACGTTATTGCATACTGATGCCGATTTCTTAATGTCCCCTGCAAAAATGAGAAAATTCCCACCTTCATTAAATGTAAATGTTTTCAGAGAGACAGGAAGAGATACCAAAGGATGGGAGGCAATAGGAAAGAGAATGTGCTCGCTCTTCCATTTGGGATTGGGATAGCTGAGTCTCGCTGAACTATTCCGAGTCCTGCCTCTCTGCTTGGTAATGAAAAGCAGGGCTGGAAAGGATGGCTTAGCTATAGCAGCGCTGCAGCTGGGAACCACTCATTACAAATGGCCTGTTGCGTTGTGGAAAAGCCCTACCTTTCAAGTACTCCTTTCTTCCCTTCCCTTCTCTCTGCGTGGTCTTGCAGCCTGCTGCTAGGAGGCCTTGTGTGTCCTGCTTTGTGTTTGGCCTCCTACTCCTGGCCCTTGGCTCTTCCATCAGCTGTTTTCAAACAACCTTCCGTGCCAATCTAATAAACACTAGATGTCTAATTTTAGAGAAGGAATGATCCCAGATGCTTTTCTAACTTGTACTGTAATACATTTTTCATAAGCAGAAGTTTTGTTCTTAATCTTCCAAAAGTGATATAGCACTTGGAAAAGCAGCCATGTCTGGGCCTCTCTTACCTGCTGTTTCTCATTTCCATGAAGTGAATTATAAGTAAAATTACATGACAAGGTCTTTAATCACAATCTGAAGGTTAATGCCAAGGGTTTATGCTCTTGCGTTCCCCTCCAGGCTTAGCAGAAATACTTGATTCCTGCGCGTGTCACAATTGTTGTGTTACGCTAGCTATTGCCTGGTTATTATTGGCTTCATAATAATCACATGGCTGGAGATAAAGCTGGGCTGTGGTACAGCAATGCATCACTGTGGATTTGCACAGGGGAAGCCTCATTAGAAAGCCCTGTTTGATCATGTAAATGCACTCAAAATTCACTTTAGGAGACATTCTTGTTTTCTTTTTATCAGTCTGAGAGGAGGCAACTTATGAGGAATTTGCACAGGAAGTGGCTTTCAGCACAATAAATATTTGAATGCTCCCAAGGAAAAGGAAACTGGCATTTGGCTGAGGGGTTGCATGTGGCAGGGACAGAGCCCTGCAGCGTGCTGGGCTGCTGGTGTCAGAGCAGGACTCAGCTCTGCAAGGCTTTCAGTTGAGCTGGGTAAATGAGCCCTGTTGGCAAGTGTGCACTGACATGGTAGAGCTACCTGTGCTATGTGGCACGCAGCTTGGGGAGCCACCTGTTGGGCCAAGCTGATGAAGCCCATTTTACTATGATGTGAAGACTTGAGTCTGTGGCCTGCTGAACACATTCAATTCCTGACAGTGAATTTAAGCGTAAACACCCTGCACAAATGGCCAATGACTCCCTCAGGTCTTTTCTGAAGATTTCTTACCATAAGAGAAAATTGGAGACTCTTCATGTTGCCTTCCTCAAGGGAATTTGTCCATCTTTGATCTGTTCATTTAGAAATGTGATGTTCAAGATCAGTTGTCTCTATGTAGATTTGTATATCCCACTTCTGTAACTCTTTTCTATGCACATTTTAAATTCAAGAAGCAAGAACAACAGCTTTTTCTCCTTACACCCACTGCCCAACAACAGATTGAGAAACAGACAGACATACACACACTTACAGGCCAGTGCTTCGTCTCCGTCTCTCTAATATCAATAGTGCAAGGTTTTCTGTGAAACAGAACAACAGTTTAATTACTAAAACAGTATTACTTCTGTTCTTTAGCTCTGCCCACCCTGTCTTAGATTAAAAAGAATTAAAGCCCCTGGCACTGGTCCCTCCTGGGCCTGGCCTGCCATTTTGTTATAAATTTGGCTGCTAAATGTGGTGGAAGAGCAGGGAAGTGTTTAATTCAAATATGCAGGGCAACAATTAGATACGCAGTGTTGCTGACCAGTATTACTCATCATGTTGGTTAATACTTCTTGGTTACGCCTGCAGGATGTGATGGAGGTGTCTGGACTAGCTCTGAGGAGAGCAGCTTGAGCCCTAGAAGCTGTAGCAGGAGGCTGATCATACCAAGTGACTGATCTCCTCTGGACACCTTAGCTAGTTCATTGGGAGCTAATCTGACCTCTTCTCTGTAGCATTGCCCTGTCTCTGTATGCACACAACATTTTTTTCTACTTCCCCATTTGTCTCCATCCACCTGTTGTCTCTATCTTACACTAAAATTTACACTGAAATTGCAAGTGCTATCAAGCAGGAATGGTCTTTAGTTCTGCTTATGCCTTAGTAAACACAAAGGGATCCTAGACCCAGAGATGCTACTGCAATAACCATAAATGTTCTTACTGGAGGCCACAATTATACCAAGGGTTTTAAATGTGTTTGTTGAGGTGTGATTGTCTGGCCAAAATCTATGGTAACTTTCACATACTCCACTGGCTTTGCTTCAAGGGTCTATATGAGCACAAGTTCTAAACTGCTACTCCATTGTTTGAAACTGGCCACCAGAGACTCTATTGTGTGGACTCCAAGAGAATGCATTGCTCACTGTCTTGAAATGAGAAGCCATGATGGGAAGGTACGATGCAGGACTTGTTTCGGTACTGTGCATGTTTCTGGTAAGGAATGCTGGGGTTTTGCCTCACTTAACCACAGGCTAAAGTGGAGTTCATCCCCATCAGAACTTGGTCAACCTTGCTGGTAGTCTTCTTTGTTGTTCCCTCTGAATAGCAACATGCAGTGGTGGCATAACACTATGAAGTTTTAACTCCTTTATACAGCAGCTTTTACTCCACATCAATAAAACGTTTTAGAGCCACTACCAAACAGAACATACCATTTTCATGTTCTGTGAAGGGAAAAAAATTCTGCAGCAATGAAAAGCACATCCAGTCAGTATTTCATATGCAACACACAATAATGGTAACTATTGTGATAGCTGATGCAGTAGTGATAACATGGAGGAATGGGTTACAGTCAACAGAAGTGTATTCCTAAATTGCTTTTTTGATGGTTACGCACACACAACATCCATCGGATGCCAGTAACTGCTGAACATCTAACTTCTACCTGTGCCCAAGATAACAGATTTTCTGTAACAACTGACTCCCAAGACTGTGGAGAATGCAATTTGAAGCTTGCCAGGTCACAAGGCTATTAGTGTTGTTCATTCCTGTCAGAGAGAAGCATGGGGTTAAGATTTGACAAGAGTGATGATCTCATCCTTTGGATACCAAAGCTGAATATTCCAATTTTGGAAAAAAAATGACACCATTTTATAGCTGTGTAGGATGTAACTGGTACTTTTTTTGTCTCTTACCTGAACTCACGCACCTAAGGATTATATTTACATTGTTGACTCCTTTTTCTCAACTGAACTTACAGAAACTGCACTGTGCCCTTATGGCTTGATCCAAAATCAGCACAAAGAGAAAAATTATTTTTAGAAAACTTTTTCTTTATTTTAATGTCTGTGGTTCTTTTCACAGAGAATTTGCAATGATTTGGTAGCATTCTTATAACTAGCATGATCTAGTTAGATTTGTAGAGAGATGTAACAAAAAGAAAAAACAAAACTGCATAGTCTTTGGGAAAAATAAAACAGAGGCTCTCAAGTACACAAGAAAGTTGGGAAACTTCTTCCCCATTATATCAACTGGTTTAATAAGAGGCATAAGTTCTCTGAAACCTCTGTCTGCAACCTCACTGCAACTTTACAGAACAAGACGTGTCCTAGTAGGATGTCTTGGAACATCCTTTCTTGTATTTCTTTCCAGTACTAGAATTTCCCATTCCTTTGTTTACATGCAGTATTCTTGGGAACGAAGAAGCCCATCCTTAATTTACAAAATAATCATTAATGAAGTGTCTGAGCAATAGTTTAAAAAAAAAAAAAA
>KZ505656.1:311743-322898 GCA_002844005.1 Limosa lapponica baueri
TCTCAGTACCTGTCAGCCAGGATCAGCACGGTATAACAAGCACTTTCATTACCTTCATTTTTCCTCTTCCATTTCAGGGTCCTCTTTTTAAGCCTATTTTGGTTTTGTTGTAATGTGAAGCTAATTCTATTATAAGTCAAAAATGTTGACAGGCGTATATTTCCTCTGTCGGTTTAGAATTTGTGGGTGAATAGCATGTCTCTGTGCCGCATTTAGCTTTGTGCTTTGCTGGAACAGACTGTTCCAACACGTCATTTTTTTTTTTTTCTCCTAGGCCTCACCTTTCTGCCCATATGAAATGCAAGCTGCTTGCTATTTCTTATCTTGCTCCTGTGTAATGAACTAATTCTTTTTCTAGACTGTCTTCCTTCTACTGTCATGTCTTTTCTACTTTGCAGTGACCCTTCAGGCAGGAAATGGCTCTCTTCAAGCCAAGTGCTGTGCTTGATTGCTGCTGTGTGCTTAGGGGAACTATGGTGCTCTAGTGGCCTGGGGTGTCTGGAGGAGACCATGGAAGGAGATGGTTGTGGTTTCCAGGGAACTGAGAGCCATTGGATCTACATCCTGTGTTTCGATGCCAAACTATGGAAGGAGATTCTAGACATTTTCTAATGTCTCTGTTTTCTGGTAAGCAGGAGCTACAGTTGCCATGGATATGTGTTGTAATCTTAAATGGAAGGGGAAGTGGATGAGAAGGCATGTGCCATGGTGCAGTCTGTGCACTTAGACAGCAGTCGTTTCAGACTGTTGCAGCTAGTTAGGCCCAAACCCAGCAATGTGAAGTCCGGACTCCTCTACTAATTGGTCAGAAAGAACCTGGACAAACAGCAAAGAAAGACTGGCTGAACAGGATTTCCTAGCACCAGCCAACGGTGAATGCAGCTCATGAACTGGGAGTCAGTGGACCTGCTGCTCAGCAGCAACGTGCAAAGCTGCTTCCGTAAACAGTTCTGTGCTGGGAGCAGACCCCAGTCAAACGCTTTGAATAACACCCAGTGTGTGCTGCTACTGAAACAGCGAGCACAGGCGTGTAAAAAGAACCAGCACATCTGAATTTCCTCTTCCTATTTATAATTCTGTTCAGAGGGACAAAACTTTTTTTTTCTGGAAAAGGACCATCTTAAAACTACTTGGCAGAATAAGAAAAGTGTATGTGCACTTTCCAAACCATCTCCAGATTCAAGTGCTGATGTGGGAAGTAGATTTGGACTAAAAATACCCAGGAATTTAATTTTTGGCTGGCAAAAGGCAGCCAGCTGAGGGACAACATAGATTGTTAGAGGTCTTGAAGAAGTGCCTGCAGATTGATTCAGAGGAGGTTTGTGCAGCCAGCTAGATCATGAGAGGTGTATACGTTACTACAGTTTTCCCAGTAGCACTAGACTTTTCAGTGCTTAGTGTTCTTTTGTAGCCATGTTTATAGTTGATTTTATTAGAATAAAAAATATTATTTGAAGAGTTAGACCCGCATATCTTTAGATATGTTCTCAGGCATTGAACAAGTGCTGAGTAAGCAGCCATGATTCTTTTCATAACAGGTGTATTCATGTGCTAACAGATTAAGAGACTTCCTGTTTTCTCCACAGAATGCATTCACATTTCTTTGTCTAATTTTTTTATCCAAGTACCTGCCTTGCCTATTCTCTTTCTTCTATGAATTGGGAACACATCTCTGCAAGAAATACAGGCTTATACAGAGGAAGTTATTGATACAGGTGTTTCATGAGAATTAGAGATTAAGACTTTGGGGTTTTTATCTTCCCAAGCATTAAATGAAATATTTACTTTCCACATTTTTTTTTCTTCTGTGAAGAGCAAAATCTCATAGGATTTTGTCATGGTTTAGGCAGTAGTTGTCATCTTTTCTTTCAATGGTGTTTGATGTCCTGTCAGAAATTCTAGCTTTATTAAAATCAGTGATGGGCTCCCAGTCCTTAATGGCAGTGGGGTTTATCCGTGCTGTGTTGGGATTTTTAGATGTTAGCTTGATAAACAGGTTGTGTAGTTCTCAGTTGCCCAATTACTTACTGTCACTTAAGGGTTCAGATTTATATGGCTCTCTTATCTGCAGTTGTTTTTTTTTCTAGAGAAATGAAACTTCAGGTCACAACATTCTGCCTCTTCCATCTCTGGACTCCTGTGGATGAGCAGTGAGGCCTGGCATGAACATCCCATGGCAGCTGTTAGGCTCTTTTTAATAGACTGGCTCCAGCTTCCCAGTACAGCCTTTAAAGTTGGGGGCACTTGGTCTTTCCGAGTGCCTTGCCGAGATCTGTTTTTCAGTGAGTGGTTACCATTTCACTTCTGAGATACCCCAAGTGCTGAAGATGGCTCCCTGCTTTGGATGGTGTTGACTGTGAGCCCTGGCCACTGGTTTCAGATGAGCCTGGGAGATTTATCTGTTTTAATTTGGAATGGTGCCTCCTTTGGCACCAAGCATTACAAAAGACAATTTTCCGTTAGAGAAACAAGCTGTCCCTGGTAAACTCTCCTGCATCTGTGCTCATGCTGATCTTTCTTTCTTCACTTCCATTACCATGGATATTTGGCAGGCCCTTGAAACCCCTGGGCACTCACTCATCAACCTGTCCTGGAACACTACTTCTTTTAGGGTTGTGGTGCTTTGAGAAGGACCAAAGCATCCAGGGATCCTATAGACACCATGTGTCCCTGACCCTCTCCATCTTCCCAGTGTCTTCCCATGACACTCTTTCTCCCCTCTGTCCCAGTCATTCCTACATCCCACCTCTTTCTTGACATGCTCTAGCCACTACTGCAACATCACCTGGGTGCCCCAATACCACATGTCCCTGTGACTCCCTCGGCCATGCAAACATGATGTTGAGGCTGGACTCATCCCACAGTGCTGAGTGCAGCCACAGCTGGGTCTGCACCTCTAGTGTCACCACTGTGTCCTAGAGGTAAGGACCCTAGTGTCTGGGGAGACTGGCAACTGGGGTACTGCAGACCCATGGAGACTCCCAGGACTGAGGCATTTCGGGTTGCCAGGGACCCCACAATCTGGGGCACCCACCCCACCCCTGGGGACTCAATTGTGCAGCTCATTTTTGACTGTGTGTCTTTTTATAGAAAAACTTGATATTGCAAAGAAAAAAGGGGAATTAGTAAATATTGAGTTGAATAACGTTTCTGTGTGCCACATACAATATATATTTAAATTGACTCACAGCATTCAGTAACAAGTTTTGCCAGCAAATGGACAAAATCTTCTGTGTGAAATAGTTCAGTTCTAACAGTTAAATATCTGTCAGATTTCCATCAGATGAATAGTTATTAAATTAAGCAAGGATATATGCACTGCACTACTTAATATATAATGAAACTCTTTTGACGAATACGTTAGCTGAGATTAAGGCTGCTGACAGCAGAGTCTCTGTGTATGGAAAATAACACTTTTGCATCGAAACTTTCATTGCTGCTAATATTTCCATGTGGTTATCATGCATGCAGGGATCCAAAAAAGGCCATTTTCCTGGAGGCAGAAAGAAAACTGCAAAACCTTTAGAGGCAGCTGGGCAGAGAGCCATGGGTCTGACTTTGCTGACAGAAAAAAGTGATATTGGAGGGGAGTACAGTCTGTGACTTTTTATTGGAAAAATCAGTCAGATGGAAAACTCCTGATCAATCATACCCTTGCATTGCCTCGACTCGTTCTGACCATCTTATTTCCCAATTCCCAGTAGCAGTTTCAGGTGTTCGGGAGAGAATGGTGGTTCCTTGCTGGGAAATAGATGACTGTCATGGTGCTGCTGGCTGGTCCTCCGCCCTCAGAACACTGATGGCTTCTTAAAATTACTGATGATTTCTCAGGAACAGATTGTATGGTTTTGTATGAGTGCTGCATCTGCTGAATGTTAAATAAATTTTGTGTGTACCGGTGTCAGGAGACAGAAAGAATAAATAGTCCCTAAGCAGACAGAAGGCTATATTTAGGTCTAGGCTGAGTATGCCCTCTGCCTGCCAAATGCAAAAAAACAAACTAAAATGCCTCTTGATTTCCTGCTGGAAAGTGTTATATATTTTTTTCTTCATTGTGTTTTAAAACTTTCAAATATGGCTACAGTCTAGTGTCAGGCAGCGGCATGGTCCTTTCTCTGTGACAGCCCCAAGAGCATATGGTGTTACCTACATGCTGTTAGGGCCATGGAGCACCAACACGGGCCCTCACTGTCCCTGCCCGGCCTCCCCTGGGGCCTCCCCTTACCCTTACTCATGGCTCAGGGCCCCACTCCAGCCCCTGCCCCAGAGATGCCATAGGAAGCTGATCTCCAACCCTGCCCAGCCCAGCCATGGGCTCTGCCAAGCCCAGCCTGAGCTGCATGCTGATGTCCTGGCCTGGCCTTAGCCCATTTCCATCCCCTAGGCCCTGCCTGGCCACCCTGCGGCTGTGTCTGACCATGGTTTCCTGTGCTGGGCCTGAACCTTAACCCCACCCATGGGGGTACATCCAGGCCTGGCCTTGTCCCGTCCTCATCCCCAGGGAGGTGCCTGATGGCCAGGGCTGCCCCCAGGCTTTCCTGCTCCCTGGCTGGGGTGGTAGGACAGACCCTGGCTGTGAGGCCCTGCCAGCCCCAGGAACCCCCTGCTGCTCCTGGCCTTCGTGGTGCCCTGACACACGTGGTGGCCAATCTTCCAAACACCACCACGGTAAGACTCCTTTCACCATTTCAGCCACTATGAAAGACGAATCTACAAAAGTCTTAGACTAAAGGCAACATAAAGGACTTCTGTGATTCCTGCTTTACGATTTTTTGTCAAGAGCACAAGACTGCCTTTCAAAGAGGCATTCTGTCCTTGGTACAAAGGCTGGGGAGTGTGCCTGTGTTGCAGTGAAATATGGAGGTTCCTGAGTTAGTTTTAAAGGAAGTGCGCTGGGTCTCACAGAGGAATCCAGCTGTGGGAGTTAGCACAGCCTAAATTTACCCTGCTTCTCTGCACTGTGGCCATACTCTGGTTTAGAGGTTTGACAAATGGTCTGCAGGTCTGAAAGCTTCAGGAACAGCCTGGCATTAATCCCAGGTTCAAATAGGAAGCAAAGAGTGCCAAGAAACATTGGAAAAAGAACAAGAGCTGCTTGTCACCAGCACTTAGAGGACTTTAGCCCTTCAAGAGGAGATTCTGAGCTCTTGATGAGAGCAGACTTTCATAAACTGCTTTCCAGTTTTACAGTTGTAAAGCCAGGCTGGATTTTTTGTTCCCAGCAATTCTGAAGTTGCTGAAAAAAATTCCAGTTACTGAAAGTCTCTTTTTTCTCCCCTTTTGCCAAGACTGACTCTCATAAGTAATGCCGAGCCTGTGCACACTGCTCTATTAGGAATGAAACTGCAGCTTATCATGAAATAGAGAACCACAGTGTACACCTTTGTAGGAAAGATGAAGAGATAGGAGAGTAGCTCTTATTTTCTTCTAAAGCTTTTTTAGAGCAAACTGTCATCCCTAATTTTGCCTTCTATATATTGCCTCCTTCCATGTACAGACTATGCATAGATGTTAGTGGAGAACCACCAACTCCAAGATCCCAAAGTGTTTTGGAACACATTGTAGCGTGAAAGTCAAGTTGCTCAGGTCCCACTTAGTGCCCAACACAAAGTAATGCTTCATGACCTGCTGTTTCAGGAAAGGATAGTTCTATTTTAAATATTTCAGGACATGATAATGACTCACTGGGTCATCTGTGTTTTTAATGCAGCAGATTCTGTTGTGTGGGTACAGTGCATGTATCAGCAAGAAAAAGCTGGAGTTGACTATCTATCTACTTCCACTTCTCATTTCTATAAACTGGAGGTCTTTGTAGCTGCTTAACCCGAAGCTAAGAATGCAGTAAATACTGTATGGTGGGATTAGGAGGTTTCTACACAACTCATTGGAGAAGTAACAAAGAGTTTTTCGCACAACTAAATGCTTATTTCTGGTATTGAGCAGAATGCAAGTCACCTAGCTGAACCGCAAATTTAAAACTAACTATGAATGACCAAGGAAATGATAAAATTTCTGTAGCCAGCCAGGTAAAACACTCAAGTCTTCGATCTTGATCTGAGGTAAAAATGCTGCTCTGATTAAATTGTCGCTTAAATGGATATAAATCAGGAATAGCTCATGTAAATATTACATCTGTACTTCACCTTCGGGTAAGTCTTATGGGCTCGATAGTGATGTGATCTAATTTAAAGTGTCATTGAGGATTTATTCAGATTGAATTTGTACTAGTTCTGGCTGGAGTAGAGTTAATTTTCTTCATAGTAGCTAGAATGGGGCTGTGTTTTGAATTTGTGCTGAAAACAGTGTTGATAATGCAGGGATGTTTTAGTTATTGCTGAGCAGTGCTTACACAGTGTCAAGGCCTTTTCTGCTTCTCGCACCACCCCACCAGCGAGTAGGCTGGGAGTGCAAAAAGTTGGGAGGAGACACAGCCAGGACAGCTGATCCCAGCTGACCAAAGGGATATTTCATACCATGTGACATCATGCTTAGCATATAAAACTCAGGGAAGAAGAAAAGGGGGGACATTCAGAGTTATGGCATTTTGTATTCCTGAGTAACCATTATGTGTGATGGAGCCCTGCTTTCCTGGAGATGGCTGAACACCTACCTGCCTGTTGATGGGAAGTGGTGAATGAATTCCTTGTTTTGCTTTGCTTGCATGCATAGCTTTTGCTTTACTTATTAAACTGTCTTTATCTTAACCCACAAGTTTTCTCACATTTACTCTTCTGATTCTCTCCCTCAGTCCACCTGGGAGGGAGGGGGTGAGTGGCTGTGTGGTGCTTAACTACTGGCTGGGGTTAAACTATGACAGAGTATTCTGGAGCGCTTCTCTATTTGAAAGGAGAAAGTAAGTTAAAAGAAAGATAATTTACAAGGAAAAGCAAAGGCAAGAAGACTCAGTGTGAGGGCACGGTTAGACACATGGCAATGTTTAATCCTTACTGCTCTAAATCCTTCAGGCCAGGCTTGCAACACTGGGAGCTTTTCTCTTCTTGCTCCTGGACGTACTGACTGATTAGAGGACAGAGGAGTCCCAATCTCCTCATTTTGTGTTGGCTTAGTAGGAATAGTGTAAAGGACAAAATTCAACATATGTTAAAAGTATATGCCTGTGGGCTACATACATCATGCAGCTGGGAGGCTTCTGCCTTATAAATCTAGGTAACCAGGAAAAATGAAACCAGAGCCTGCTGGTGCCCAGTAGTAAGGCCAGGAGACAACCATTATGATCAGGCATATGGACAGCCAAGTGAATAATGCTGCCAGGAGGAATGCCTACAGAGCAGCAGTGGGGAAATACTGATTAAAAAGTCCGAAAGTGGCTGCTTGCCCCTGACAAGTTGTTTCTGCTGAAGCAGTCATCTTTCCAGGCTGATAGTTTCTAAATGCGCTTTCAGGATCATGCATTTTAGATGTGTTTAGCTGAAGCTGGTTTGTTCTTCCTATCTATATCTGCAATGCCTCCTATCATACTCATCATTTCAGCTTATCATCACCCTCCTGGGAATCTTCAGTTCCTCAACAGAACTGGCTGGAAACCTCCCTCATGCATCATTTCCTGAAGAATTCAATCAGCTTAGCAGGAAAGGCTGGAAGCCAAAAGCTACAAATAAGCTAAGCTTTATTTTGGTAAAGGGAACACTAAATGTATCTGTTGCTCTTCTTATTTTATCTTCCTTCTATTTTTTTTTTTCCTCCTCATCCTCATTGTATGTGAAAGGTGAGGATGAAATATGCCTCTGTCAGACACTGGATGCTGTTAAAAATAGACATGTCTCTATGTAAGATGTTTTGAGTGTGTGTGTGATAAAGGTTTTTTATATTGTAGTTAAGAATATATTTATGTAGAATTGCTGGCAATCTGATCAAAGCTATCACTCTGCAATCTTTTACTCTCCCATTTTTCTTTTTTTTTTAATTTATTATGTGAATACATTGTTGCTCAGAAGTTTTATTCGTTATGTTAAATAAACACTTGGTACAGTAGTACCAGCAACCTAAGAATAAAGCAAGTTCTTATGCAAGGGTCAACAATGAATGTATCATCTATTAATTTCATTTAGCCAGTATTAGAGCATTATCACAGTAATATTTGATCATTGTGAGCAAAGTCATATTAATACTATTTGAGATAAAATGGAAACCAGAACTTAATAACATTGCTGTTTCTACAAAACCATGTCTGCTTCAAAACAACCTTAGGATCATGGCTGCATCTCATTCAGCACAGTCATATTCTTGACACATAATATTGCTGTGGGCTCCTGAGAGTTATTTTTTTGCACTTAAGAGTACTGGTATTAGTTATGCCTGCAGTCTGCTCAGCCCCTTGATACCAGAAGTGTCTGTGGTATACATTTGTCATGTATATGGCCTTTTGAGGTCTCCAGGTAACAGAAGTATTAAATCTACATGATATTCATAGCTGTTGACAGCTACAAGACATTTTCCTAATCAGAAGAGGCAAGTTCAGAATATGGTTGTTATTGCTGCTGTTGTTCTTTTTTATGGTAATCGTGCCAAATGTCACTATTTGAAGAAGGTGAAGGAGCTGATGAAGTTAAATTCTGAGATTGTGTTATCATAAAGAGTGACTGCAAATCTTCTTCATGAAAAACAAATGGAAGGCCTGAGTTTCTGCTCCCTGGTTTTGCTTGAGTGGAATAAATCCCGATTCATGGTGGCAGGTGTGAAAGGAGGACAAGAACCCTAGATAAGAACTCCAGGGAAAAGGTGTACCAACACTTAAAAATTAAATAGTTGACAGTTGGTTCCTTCTTGCGGAGACTTAAGGCTGGAAGTTAGTGACAATTAGTAGTGAAAGCCACTCTTTCCCCAAGCAGCATCAATACCCTGCTTTTCTTTATGTCTTTACTGACATTCACCTATTTGGGTTTGTCAAGTGTCTCTTCTGGAGTCTGAATGACACTACAGCAAACAACTGCTAGTATCTTCTAGTCTGTGCAAAAAGTTCTTCCCTTTCCACTCCTGAGGTTTCAGAGAGGAGCTCTTTTAAACTAACAGCACAGAGTTTTAAAGAAATGTATATATGTTAGTGTGTGTATCCATACACACACACACACATAGATACATATACACGTATAAACACAAATTCATCTTTTATTAATGTTCTTGTGGCTGTGAATGCTGATGATATAGGAATATGTAATATGACTTTATAAAAGTAATTTATTAGTACAGGGTAAAATACAGGCTCCCATTGCAACTCAGTTGTTATTTGCTAACTAACAAAATTAAGTTTCCCAGACACAAATGGGAATTAATGAGGTTTAACTGTATTTTGATTTTTGGTTGTTTAAAAATTTTCCTGAGTAGTCTCTTCATCATAAGTATCAGATGTTCTTCAAGGTCAGATTGTGTAATGCAGCTAAATGGAGAGCAACTGAATCTGCACACTAATGCCAGTGACTCTCTCTAGATCCCCTGCACATCATCTTCTCCTATTGTCTTGGAGCAAAAGTACCTGCAATTGTGTGACTTTCATTGACAGGCATATAAGAAACGAGATGTGGTTATTAATGTGATTGGCTCAGTTTCATTTTGGGGGGTTTACAGTGTTGATCTCAGGAGAGTTTATACAATGTGATTGTACTGAAATGCAACATTGGACAGAAGTGAGAAGTATGCTAACTTGGAGATCCGTCTGTCAGATGCTCTGAAAGCTTCTCTGCTGGATATGGGTACCATTGCTGGGAGCACAATAAAAAAGAAATATTTGTGTCAGGAATCATGCTGTCTTTAGTCAGCATTTCTTTGTAACTGCATCATGAGCTAGAACTTGTTCAGTTGCTGTGTGAGCTCATGAGTGGATTGGCATTGAAGTAGTAAGTCTTTTTTTTCAGGTCAAAACATTACAATGCACTTGAGAGTTGCTCTTGGCTAAAGCCATATTAAGTACGTGAGAGACAGTATGAATGAGATTTACAGCAAAGGTCCTTTCTTCTCCGTAGATCACTGATGGATGGAGACAATCACCCTACCTGCCCGTGTGAACTTGGCTGTTGATCTACATAGCAGCAGGACCTGCGGTTCTTTGCAAGGTAAGGGCTTTGAAGCTCTTTAAGCTGTTCAATGCACTTGCACGTCCATAGACAAGGGGGTAATTGTATGCCTGATGGAATAATCTCAAAGTGTCAAGAATTGTGATACGTGACAGAGATGAAAGATGGGAGAGATGGAAAAGGGAGACAAGCCCATAAAAGAGTGACCACAAAATCTCATGCAAGTATTCTGCATCATCTTCTGAAGGATAACACTCTTCACTGTCTTATAATTAAAATCTCCTGTGCCTGGTGGAAGCAGGAAGGATAAATTGGTTACATAGATCTTTAAAAAATAGCTTGTCTTCCTTGTAAACCACTAGGTATGCCAGTATCATCTTTAAAAGATAAAATACACATGTGTTTGAAGATTTTATGCATTGCTTACTCATCTTATGCCACAACTACATATGCTTTAGTCAGCTATTTAATGTTATGTGCCCCTTATTCTTGAATTCCAATGTCACCAGTGTCAGACTGTTAAAGATTAACTTGACAATTATTTTGAAAAATACAACCCGATTTCATTAACCTCTTGTAAGGACACTTGATGTGAAAACACGCCATTACCTAGTTCTAAGCCTAACACGGTAATGCACTTCATGCTTTATTGCTCTTAATGCTCTACTAGCAGATATGATTCACCCTTTCTTATAGTAAATGAAATCATTATATATTTATTTGACTCTTGGGTCTAAGGTCCAGGTACTCTGGTATTTATTATAGAAGCTATCAAAATGTTTTGGTGAGCCCTTAAAACCTTAATTGCTTTCATCCATTAGCCATTACTGCTGAAAAAGCTAAAATACCAACAATACTTCCATATCCCCAGTGAGACCAAAGCTGGGCAGTTCCCTGTGTTTCTTGCTAATATTCAGGAGAGTTGCCCTCTCCCATAGTATGTTTTCCTGAATAATTGGTCTCAGCCGCCCAGTTTGACCTCTTAATGATTTCAAAGGTTTTATAATTTAATAACAGAAATTAATAAAATAAGCTTGATACCAATTTCAGCCTAGGGCTTTCTATACCTCACTGTGCACCAGCAGTGAAGATGATTGCTTTTCTAGCAGTAATATTCTTTCTAGGCA
>KZ505656.1:330830-353092 GCA_002844005.1 Limosa lapponica baueri
CCCTGCATACCCTAAAGTGTTCATTCTGAGGAGGAAGCCCCCCCCACCCCGTACTTCTACTGATCACTCGCACATTCCTAGTAGCGCTTTTTCCCCCTGTGACTTTGCGTGTTAGTCGCACGTTAGAAGAGGAAACCGCCCTTCCAAAGGGATCTCCCGGTTCCGCCGGGGGGCCCTCGGAGGCAGCCGGCAGCCGCGGCCGCTTGCCTCGCCTGCCCTCTGGCGGCGGCGGCGGCGGTGGGGCGCAGCGGCAGCGCCCGGCCGGGGGGCGTGCGTGTGTGTCCGTCCGTCCCGGTGCCCCCTGGTGGGGGGAGGAGGGGGTCGGACGGCAGCTGCGCTATCAGGGAAGCCTCGTCCACGCAGATGCGCCGCTGAAGTGGCAGCTTTGTGCTGTATCCCCGCGTCTCTTCCCTGTCTCAGTGTGGGAAAACGCTTTCAGCCTGGTGACATGGAGCCGGGATGTGTCTAGTGTGGGTGACACACCCCGGGGGGCAGGACCAGAGGCAGGCATTGACTTCCCACCTTTAGGCAAGTATCTGAAATAGGTAATGTCTGTGCTGCAGATACGTGCCCTCCTGCCACAGGTGATGGGACAGACTTATGCATACCTAGAGTCCTAGAGCTTCATGTGTGCGTGCCAAGGCTGAAATGAATTGGGTTTGCCTCTTTGGAGCTAGGAAATAAATGATGGCTGATTTGGATAGACATGTCTGTGCTGCGGATACCTGAAGTCAGATGAGGTGGAACCCAGAAACGGTTTGCAGGTTGCGCCTTGCAGAGATCTTGATGGAGCTGCTCACACTTTAGGGTGGAAAAGAGCAGGGAAGTCTGACTCCTCGTTTCTCAAGTGCAAGAATGTGTTTGCTATACCTTCATGATCAGCATCATACTTTTATTGACGTGTTTAGTTTTACAAAGAACACACATTGTTTACATGCATTGTTTACATCTCCAGCAGCTGGTATGTGGTACTTCACAGAAGTTGGGGAGTAACAAGGGTAAGAGCTGAAAGCGTACAAAAAGGGGCTGCAGAGGGGCAGCACTCAGAAATGCAGGTATTGCTGCTATCATGTAGACAGAGAAGACATGAAATAGATGGAAACCAGAAATATTTCAAGAAAGAACTATTGGTAAATATGTCTGCAAGTCCAGACGGGGGAGGTATTTTCCAAAAAAAGGGCATAAGCTGAGCACTCTAGTTCTGAGATGTGACTTGGGGAACATTACACAATAGCCCCAAACTGAAACAGAAGATGTATTATTGCATGTAATGAGAGAGGCTGGGAAGAAAAACTGACCAAAGACAGAAAAACACATCCAGAGAGCGAGGGCAGACAGAAATCTCTAGGGAGAACATCACAAAGACTGACCTCATGATGGCCTTTGGGAGAACTCAGAGCTGGGAAGATCTGGCAAAAACATTTCTTTTTTTTTCCTTTTTTTTTTTTTTAACTCTGTCTCTGTATGGAACTATTGTATTGGAAATGTCAGAACACTTTAAAACAAAATTAAATTTAAACATTGCTTAGATTAACATTTAAAATCATTTTTACTGTGTTTCGTTTTTCGAGGTAATTATTCTTTCATTCCAGAACACAAGTTTTGGTGACTATATTTCATGTAGATTGTAGATAGATATGCACATTCTGGGCGTGCACATCGTAGGTCCTTAACCTGGTCCTATGTTAACTTCAATATAAAGACCACACATAGCGATACTACATTCATGACGTAAGCTTGTTCTTTAAGAATGTGCCTATTTTTTGTCACTAATAAACCACAACGCCTTTCTTTAAGCACTGAGCTCTATTCATACACATCACCTATATAGGTGACTTGGATTTTCAACACTATTTTTCCTGTTTTAGAGCTTTACCACCAACAGGAGAAAATACACATTAGTTCTCAGCATCTCTAGTGCTAGTTATATTTGTGATTATTTGACAGTAAAGAAAGTGTAGGTATGTATTTCTGCTGTATTCCCAGCAGCACTTTCTGGGAGTAACCAATCTAGAAGCAGTGTATTTCTCTTTCTGAAGAAAATGTAGTTTCTGTCAGCAAGGATGCCAATAGTTTGCCCTTCCCAGTTTGTTTTTCTGTGACTGTTTGTCTTGGATGTCTTAAATATTTCCAATGATTTTAAATTTCTGGCATAGGGATCTGGGCAAAGCTGGTGGGGAAGAGCCAGCCTCAGAGATGACATGACAGCGAGCTGAGCAGATAAGGGTGAAGCTAGGAAGAGCTGATCTCTAGGCCTTGCTTGGGTAAGTCTCTTCCGAAAAGCTGTGTACTACATCTTCAGATAATTATCTTGAATTTAAACTATTTTAGCTAACTGTGTTACATTTTCTGTTTGTTTTTAAGAATTACAATTCTTTGAATTCATGGTTGACCTAAGAGGACAGATTATCAGGCAGAGACTCTAAAGGGTGTAGCTTTCTCTTGGGGGACAAAAGAGATGGAGAGCAGAATGTCTGTGCTTGAGCAAGTACATGCCGGGATCATTCAGGCTGTGTTATGTTAATCGGCTTTCAGACAAGATCTGACAATGTAGGCAGGTTTGGGCAGCCTCTCAGAGCTTGTAAGGCTCCAAGTGTGGCTTCACAGGGCACCTTGCAGTGGGAAAGTCGTGCAAGCGTCCAAGGTCCTGGAACAGTTCACCAGGACTTTTCCACTCCTAACCCTGCAAGCCGCTGACCCTATTCTCCAGATCTCCCTTTGCAGGCATAAACGCATTTGTGTTTCCTTTATTTCATTCATTCTCTGCTTGGTGCAAGAGGCTCTCATGTCAAGCAACAAACCGTCGTCTTCTGACCTGTTGCTGTGAGGTTCTGTGCACCTATAATAATATGCTGAGCACTTTCAATTTCTACTGACATCTCTGAGAGTTTCAGGCTGTCAGAAATGTTGGGGCTCAGACTCCACCCAAGTCCTTATTTGAAAACAGCATATGATCCCTCAGTTTCTCTTCTAGCAAAGCAGAACATGTTTTTCAAGGGCCCCTGCCAACAAGAGCTAGTGCATTTATTCCATGGGCATGACCAGGGAGACAATCTTCCTTTATCATTTACTTGCCATTAACTCAGATTTCCATTACAATGGGAAAAATTCCCTTCCTGGGAAAAGTTCTCAGCGAGCCTGAAGTCTGTCTGGTAGACCATGGTGGAATTTTCTGCTTCTCCCCACATTGTGACTTTCTGCAGCCAGTTTTGCCCAGTATTATTTTTGCTACCTGGAGGTAAGGCCTAGGGAAGGACCCAACAGGGTTGTTAAGGCAGACTCCCCAAAAGTGGTCAGAATCTGAGTTCTCTAGCAACTATTACAGTGTGAACCTTTGTGTTGTTACACTTTATTGCAACCAGTGTGAACCAAGGGCTTGGCATTTTGGAGGTGAAGGTTGAGCATGCTCGTGGAGATGTCACTTTCTCCCTTAGAGCCTTGGGAAAGCGAGGACATCTGGTGGATCTGTTTTGATCTGCCGAGATCACTTCTAGCAGCCCTCTGGCAGGAAATCCAGATCTGTAATGGCACAGGGTGCACCCAATGTGAGATTCTTCTGTTGGCAGACTGGAGCCAAGATGTCTGGCAAGGCTGGTTGGGAGGGAGTGAGTGAAAGAGAGCATGACTCCAAACTGCAATCAGTGGAGAGGCCATAACAGCTCAGATCACCCCAGTGATGGCAAGCTGTACCTCACAGATCAGGCAGGGATCACAGTTCACAGAGTTTGTGTTGGGGTGCTTGATATCTGATTTTCTGGGACTTGACTAGGTTGTAGCAGTGAAGCTGAATGGAGTCTTCCATCTGGTCTGTTGATGTGCTATATGACAAATTCACAAAACATTGAAGTGACTGTGGAAGGGATTTTGTTCAATGCATAAATAATAATTTCATCTGTCATGCTCTTCCCAGAGAGGAAGGCTTTGTGTCCAGACTGGTCAGAGTCGGGACCATTTTGCCAGCCTGCAATTAGTTCACATTTATAATTCCTGTGGCGCACAAATGTCCATAACATCAAACACTTGCTTGATGGGTTTTTGCTGGGCACCTGGAGCAGAAAAGCCAAGGTTGCAGAAACAAGGATATCAGTGGGTACCCAGGAGAAGGACCATCAAGACCCTTCACTGTGGCAGTTGCTTGTGACAGAGAACACCTGATTCCTGAGCCTGCTGTAACTCATTTTGATGACAGAAATGGAAGAACTATGCGCATCAGTGCATGTCATGTTCAAGTGAGCTGCTCCTGCAGAGAGGCTGTGTGTGCCGAGGTGGAGCCCTAGACCATCATAGCTACCTCACCGTACCTGGGACGTGCTGGCACACTGATGAGTATGGAAATCAACTGTACTGTAATGCAGAAATACACCTAACCAGTGAAATACAGGCAGGACAAAAGAACTGGAAGAAAAACGCACCTATTCTTACCACGCAACTTTTTTTTTGCCATAGAACTGGCTTGGTGGTGCACCTCTTGAACTGTGCAGAAGTGGATGACATTTAGATGCCAAGAAATAAGGTGTCCTATTTGGTCCTTAATGCAATGAAATCATACAGCTGTGCTTTGTCACTTGGAGGTGGATGCTCACAAGGTAGGAGCAGGCATTAGACCAGTCAGGAGCAGTAGCAGGTTTTACCATACACACACAAAAAAAAACCAAACAAAAAACCAGCTAGAAAGATTCCAGTTTCTGGAGTTGGACTACAGCTGGAACCAGTCATGGGAGGTAATGCCACAGCTTTACTAAACCCTATTTCAACAATTTCAGTTTTAATGCCTGTGTCAGCGACCCAATCCCATTGTGTACCCATATGGGAAACCTGCAGTAAGCAGCAGCGCTGTGTGATTCACTCCTGGGGAGTTTACGCGAGGAAATGACAGGTCCTGTGAAGTCATTGACATTATAGATTCAGATACTGATGCTTTGGGGGAAAAAAAAAAGACTTTCCAGGCTTTTTCACCAGTTTGAGTAAAAAACGTCAAAAGCTTAGTCCTGTTTTTCAGCAACGCTGCCTGTTGTCCAGGTGTAATTGGCATAGATGATGCTGAATTTTTAACTATACTGCACAGTTATTAGGTAATGTCTTTTACTACTTTGAGGAATAATAGTGAAATTGTCAGTATCTGCTGCGGTGGCAGTGGTGCAAAGTTGTCTTGTAAAACTGTGTTTGCCAGCGTGAGCACCCCAATGGCCTTACGCAGACAGCAGTGAAACCTGGGAAATGTCACTTTACTGCCCTGATTTTTCTTACCCAAACTGAGGTAGATCTGGTGAGACAGAACAGTACCAGTGGCTGCAGCAGGCGGCTGCAGGCGTTCGGGTCGTTCACGTTTTCTTTGGAAAATCGCGCTGGCCCGCGCGGGCCCGCCCTGGCCCTGCTGGCTGCGGGGGGCAGCGCCGCCTCCGCGGGGCGGGTAAGGGCCGCCCGCAGTGCGCGCCTCCGGCCGGCAGGGGGCACCAAACCCCTTCGGGAGCGCGGCCCCGGCCGGCTGCCGGCGGGCGGGAGGTTGGTGGCGGCGAGGGGGTCCGCCGAGGCCCTCCTGCGTCCGCCTGGGCCCTCAGGCACCGAGGTCTCTCCCCCCTGCCCCGCGGCTCTCAAATGTCCCCGACCCGCAGCCTCCGCCGCTCACACCGCGTGTATGTAGGGGAACAAACCCCTCAGCCAGAAGCCCAGCGCCGGGGCGGGGGTGGGTGTGTGTCTCTCACCTTCCAGGCACGGCCAGCAGCAGCACGACCCTCCTTCCCCTGTGGAAAAAAGCGTTGCTGTTTTGTTAGGGAGACACTTATCGGGGGAACCGTTAGTGTATTAGGGCTTTGCTGGCCGGGACACCGTGGCGCTGAGGCTGTGGGCAGGGGGAGGTGAAAGGAGAAGGTGCGGGTATGGCTGCTCCTCCGTTTCGTGGTGCTGAACCGGGCCGTGGTGGGCTGGGGGTAAGCCTGCACCGCTCTGATCCCACCCCTGAAATCTGCTTCCGAATCACTGTCCCAAAGAATGACATTTTTTCCTAGTGCGAGGCCCCCTTCCCTGCTGGTCAGAGCTGGTTCACAGCGGCAAGCCAGAAGATGGCAGCCTTGCCAGGCCGCCGGGAGCGGCACCCCCGCTGGGAAGGGCTGGGGGGCCGCCGGCTCCGGCGGCTCTCCCCTTTCGGGACCGGTGACCCTCCCTGGCCCCAGCAAAGCCCGTCAGCGTTGTGGTCCTACGTGTGTCAGCATCATCATCAGGCTGCCAACCGGCACGCTTTTGGCTGTATCCAAAAACACGTTAGAGTGCCCTCGCAAAGACTTTGTGAAGATTAGAACTCTGACGTTAATTTAAGCGTATCCTACTGCAAATTGTTCTTACTGCAGGGCAGTTTTGCACTACTGCCCCCAGTCTATTAAATGTATAATTAGCTGGTATCGTGCCCAGTAATTTGACATTTTTGTTTCTTCACAACTTCCTACATCTTCTTAGTAGGTTTTGGTTTGGACAGAGGTTTTCTGTGTATTCATTGTCTTTTCTAAACCAAGTGCTATGTGTAATATTCAGGCACGTTGTGAATAAGCAGAATTTGTTAGCTTGTTAAAATGAAATTATTCCTGGTTAGCACAGGGTATAATCCTATACTTAGGCTTCTGACTCTCATTTATCTGGCAGCACAACTTTTTATCTTGGACGCACACTTTCAGTGCTACAAATTAATCTTTGAGGTGAGACACCGCGTTGCCGCTGGCAAAGAAACCTTGCTTTTGTAGTAGTAGTGACTAATTTACACGCCCGCCTCCGCTCTCTTTCTAGCCTTCTATTCATAAGCAACATATCAAGGGTGGATGAATGCCAGCAGAACAGCCTGTCTTCGGGAAAGATACTAGCTTTTTTTTCACCCTTGCTTGACTCTTTACTTGTGCTGGCACGGAAAGCCTGTCAGTACAACCTCCATCGTTACCTTAATTTTCCTCATTTCCTTTCCTCCCACCCCAGGTCCCTCCAACCCTTCGATTTCTTCCTGATAAATACCTTGACGCTCAGGAAGGTGTTAACAGGAGTTTGTGTGTGTTTAAATTTAAAGGGATTCTTTCTGAGATAGATTTCGAGGAAGCAAAAGTTTCTTTGTAACTGCCACCTGAATATTCCACGTTTGATATAACTGCCTTGTCTCCTTTGCTCAGGTTTATTGCTGCTGTGGCACTGAGGCACTCGAGCTTCTTGCCGAAATCGCACCCAGCCATCCCTTTCAGCAAGGCGAGGGAGAAAGGTCTGCAAGAGTTCATGTTAATAATGACTCTAACTGCCCATTTCCCACACATCTTTGCTAGCACAAACAACAAAAATAGTCCACTTGCAGAGAACCTGATTCAGCTTTCTTGCATTCCGCAATAACAGATGGATTGCTAGACTGTTTACTGTTGCTTCCCACAAACTTCCTGTTAGTAAACTCCTGTATTATTTATGAAACAGAAAAATTACAAAGAAGTATCTTAGCTGATTACTGCCTGCTGGTGAACCACTGCCAGAGAAACTTTTTATACAAATATGTGTATGGGAGCAAAGATCACTCCTGCTGCTTTTTTTTTTTTGTATTATTTTTACAATTGTTTGTTTCACAATATATGGTGACCCTGCCTGGACTCGTGGCCCTGTTCTCCACTCCTGAGCAGGTATTTCCTGCACCCAGATATTTACAGTTGAATCAAGGTATCTGTGAATGTGTGAAGGAGTCAAAGAAAAAAAAAAAACGAAACCCATGCATGCATCTTACAGAGATCAGCTATGAATAAGAAATGTTTAAAGCCTTTTTGTTTTACAATGACAATGATGAATGAGATGTTACTAATGTGATATTAATCACTGCTGACCTAGCTTAGGAAGCCGGCTATCTTGGAACTGTTGGCAGAAAACAGAATAGTGCTGTATCGATCACCTTCATGCTACTTCTGACGTAAGTAGGCAGTAAATGTGAAGAAACTTTATTTTCCTCTCAGTTTGGCTGTTAAACTCCACAAAACAGATGAGCTGAGAGGAACACTTTGTTTGCGCTGCGTACTATAGGTCAGACTGATTTCTGACTCTCAGTGGTGTGAGAGAGGAGGCCAGCCTAAAATCTGATCGTACAATTATATCAACAGAGCTAGCGAATTTAAAAATTGTCTGTAATAAAAAAGAGCAAAATTTAGTGCAAAAATATGAATCTTGTATATTAGCAAAAGTACTTTCTGTGATTTTAGAAATAACACTTGACCTAACATAGTCATTATTTTTTTAAAATACTTGCTATTATATTTCATTGAGTTTCAATTCTATTTATGTATTCTGTATGAACGAATTCGCTGCTTGACCTGATGTTTATGATTGTAGACATACATTATATATACATACAGAAAGAGAATGAAAATTTTCCTGATCTGAGACACAGATAAGTCTTCCTTGAGATTTTTTATTTGCTTCCCTAAACTGAAATCACAACTCAAAACAGCACTGCAGACTGAGTGCTTTCTAATGTTAGCCCTGCTACCACAGATCATTCATTGCGTAAAGTTTAACAAAAAAAAAGCTACTGTGCATTGTAGGCAACTGCAGGATGCTGACTAAATCATCGTATACCTTTATAAGATCTGTATTTGCAAAGAACTGATATCAGACGAAACAGGGCATTTGCTGATCTTGGGGCAGAGCTCATTTGTGAGTGTTCGTGTGAGACAGCATCACGTAACCTATCCCTCATTTCAAGTAATAGTAAGAATATGTCTTCTCCGGTCAAATTCTCTCTTTTCTCTGCCTCCTTAAATACCCTCACTCTAAGCTCCTGTTGACAGAAAAAGAATTCAATATTATTAAGGGCAGATGATCAACGGCAGTATCTCCTGATGCTTCAATCCTCCAACAAGAATCTTGTGACAGATGTTTCTGCACTTTATGCAAATAGGAACTTCATGGATCAGTTTTCCTTTCCTCCGTGGAATATATGCAGCTGGAAAATAGAAATCCAGCTCCACAGCGCGAAGGAAAAAAAACCACGCCATGCCACTGACCAAAGAGGCAGCTGACAGAAAACAAGCTGTAGATGTGAAATCGAAATAATTATATTGCTGGTTCTTAGGATCACTTCTGGGCATCTTACTCAAGCAGTGCACGCGATGATCCAGGTTTTGTGGGCTTTCCCGGCAACGACACTGTCACTCACAAGTCGTTTCTGAAAGGGGGAAAAAAAAATTCTTTCCCGGGTTGTGTATAATGTTTCTTCACAAATCTTTTACCATTTCTGATACGCTATTTTCGTTCTCACAGTAGTTATGGATAGCTGTATTAGATATAATATGTAAGTGTATTAAAAATAGTGAAGTTGAGTTTGCACATGAAGAAAGGATTCCAGCGTCTTAAATGTTATAAATAGGAGATAGACATTTATCTAAACTGTATGGGTTTAGTTATGTTCTTTATAATAGCACAAAAAGCTGGATTTGTGAAAATGATTGATGAAAAGAAGATGGAAAATTTCCTTCCAATTTATTAAAAGAAAAAAAAACAACCCAAACTTAGAGAATTAGTGGAGGTTTAAAGGAAATACAGTTTTACAAATTATTGCATAGTATATAAAAGAATATTTGTATTTAGTAATTTCTATAATATTATGCAATAAGGACGGATTGTGAAATCTAACCTATTATTACTCTAGAAAATTATGAGAGGTGGTCATCCTAAATGCAATGGTTTAAAAAATACTATTTTTATTACTTTTATTAAATAAAATTAATATTGTTATTTTAGGCTGATTTGGCCTCCTTTTAATTTTATATAGCTCTTTTAAGATTTCTGTGCAAGTATGTTTTATCTTCAGACACCAAACAAGCCTCATGAATTGTTAGTCAACATATCTGTGCCTTATTTTCTTGGTGAGGCTTTTGTTAATCTTGTATATTTTCGGTGTTTTAAAATTCATTGTGGGTCACAAATATCTTTTCAAGATTTTAATTTAGAATTTAATTCAAAAACTGCATCTGGTACTCTGTAAACATTCAATTGGGAACTATGATAAATTTTCTTTATACATACACGGAGCCTGTTTTTTTATCATAGTATTGTGTGGAATCTTGTCTCCGTTTCATAACTAGTCAGATGCTGGGAAGAGACCTTTATTCAATTCAGATGTACCACATAATTTCATTCAGAAGTCCCTTTCTGTACTTCTTTTTTCTAACTAAATTAATAATAAACATTACTGATTTTATGTAGGTTTATTTTAATTTAGTTCCTGAAGAAAAAAAAAAAATCCACCCCAAATGAAGTGCCAGTAATATGAAAAGAGGAAAAAAGGGACTACATGTGTAAATTACTATCATGCTATACTGAATCTAATTCAGATGAACAGCAAATAATTGGCAATGTGTTTGTACAGATTATATCATGTCTGCTTTTGCAAGTAGATGTACAGCTTATAATGTTCTGCAGGTAAGGTACAGTTTCAGCTAAGACCTGTGTCTGAAGAGTCAAATACCATTCTAGAATCAAGTATTAATAGAATAAACTTAATTTTAGTTTTTCATAAGTGCAGCTGCATTTTCTATTTAATTATAGGTTCCCACAGTAGTAATTTTTCCATGACCTGCTCAATCTCTAAAGTCAGAAAATTGCTTCTTTTTTAAAGCTGACAATAGCACGGTATGTTTCCAAAGGAAAAAGACAAATTACAGAAAATCATTACTTTAAGCATATTTAAATAGCCAGGAAGAAATCCTAATTGAAAAGTTTGCTAAAAAGTGAAAAAGTTAGCAGTGCTTTTTTTTTCTTTAAAAAAAAAAAATTATTCTCATGTTTGTAGCTTTACAATCTGCTTACAATATGATGCCTTTCCTTTTTCTGCTCACCCTCTCCTCTCCTTCTTTTCTATCTGATAAGGTTAGAGAAAACATTTTTAGGAAGCAAAGATTTTAACTGGAGAGTAATTAATTTGTGGGTGTATTTAATAATCTAAATTGTTTTTTCCTTGTGAGGCTGATGCAAAGGTAATGGGAATCTTGTATTTCTTTGCATGGGCTTCAGAGCAGCCTGCAAACCTTTATTTTCCAGTAGTAGCTAGTTTCCCTACTATTTTAGAATAATTTTGTAACCATATAATTATCGTAATATGAATATACGAAATACTGTATAGGTGATATAGTAGCATATTTACGTTAAACTTTAGCATGATTCAAGTCAATAATTGACCTAGAAATGAGCAACGTTAGAGTAATCCTTAAATGAGTATGTGTTTAATGAAGTCGCCGGGCTCGTGGGGTGGAGTGTGAGTGCCGCGGGGCTGGGGCTGCCGGGCACCCCTGCGGAGGCGAGCGGCGGGGCTCTGGCTCTCCGCCCGCAGCCCGACCGGTCGCCTTGGGGGGATGCAGGGGGACTTGCCAGCCCTCTTTGCAGAGGACTTCGGCAGCATTGTGAGGAACCCAGCCCCACTGTTTGCAGGTGGGGAGCCCCTGGACGGGGCCGTGGGGTGACTGCAACTGCTGGTGGCCAGTCCCTGTTCTGGCCCTGCTGTTGCCCAGCGAAGGGGGCGTTTGGGCAAAGCTGCTCGCCACACGGCATGGGGGGCACCCTGTGGTGGGCAGGGTGAGGACTGCCACCATGGCTCCTCTGCTCTCTGCAGCCCTCACCATCCTGGCTAGCTGCCCGCATAGCTGCCAGTTACTAGTCATTAACTTCGTTACTGCCAGTTAGGGTATTTCTAACCATAGCTGCTCAGCAAGAAAGAAAAGAGGTATCATAAAATAGACTTGACAATCACAAAGTGCACCCCGCTCCCTCTGGACACCTTCTCCTCAATAAACCTGGGCTCTTTCCCCGTTCCTCTTGTCCCTCGCCTGCTGTTTCCCACCTCTGAGGTTTTCCTCAGTGCAGCAGGGCCCAGGCCCTTTCCCTGAAAGCCCCCCAAAGCTGTGGTAGGGTTTTTGGTAGCTCATCTTCAGGGTTTGACCAGAGCAGTGGAGAGCAGAGCCAGGGCACCCCAGTGGTGTGCCCCAGGTCCACAGAGGATGTTGGAGGGGCTGGTGGGTGCATGCATCGTGGGATGGGGTTGCCTGGCCAGCAAGATCCACTGCTGGCATCTCCTCATGATGGGAGGAGACTTTACTGGGGTCCCTGGTGCTGCCAGAAAATATCTGAAAAGAGAGTTGTCTGCTGAGGTAGGTAGCCATGGTAATGTGTCTTCAGCAGTTTCCCCAAGGGAGCACACAGAAGAAGTTGCTCTCCTGTATCTGCTGAAGCACTCAAGCTCTTCCCCATCCCTGTGTTCTCCATTTCCCATCTCTAAGTGACTACACCATTAGGTCCAGTCCAGACCATGCTCCTGTGAGAGAAAGCAGCAATTTGTGTGTTTCTTATTACGAAGAAGACAACCACTAGAGGAGGAATTTGCTATATTTTTGTCTAGCTTTCCATGAAACAGCAGGTCAGGTTTACCCAGGTGGCCCTCACTATAAGGTACACAGAATGAGTTCAGGAGAGTATTGTTCATCTCTGCACACACGCTGGGGCAGCTCCATGGTGATAAGAACAATTATAACTCTGGCAAAGCCCATTTAAGCTTTTATTCCATGATGTAATGGTCTGACCCAAGCCATTTCTGCATGAGGCGCTTCAGAAAGATTTGTTAGTTTTTAAAAAAAATATATTAAAAGTTTAAATTTTAATTTAAGCTAATGCTTCAGTTTTTGGCTCTGGTTAATCATCCAGTACATTAGACACAAAATACTGTTTTTAGTCCCCTAGTTGGTCTAGACCTAGACCTGAAGCAGTGCAGAAGGATAATGAAAGGGCTGGTTCCTGGTGTAAGGCGCAGCCCAAAGGGAGCAAGGGGGGCCTGGGCTGCATTCTCCCTTTGTAGCTGTGCTGGCCTGGGTGTCCCGCAGCCCTTCGGAGCAGGGATCCCTTGGTTGGTCTACTCTCCATCCCAGTGCTGCTCCTCTTCGGGTTTGTACATCAAGGAGCGATGTACTAAAACAATCAGCATCCAAGGATCGTTTCGGTCAGCGGTGTTTTTCATTTGAAGTCAAATGAAAAATGAGGTACAATTTGTCGTACTTGCCTGATACTTTGGCTTTCTGCCACTTTATTTCTTTCTTCACTGGTGTGAAAAAATGGGAGTTTACATATGGGGGGTGTGGGGGTGGGTGGATATTTATTGCAGGTTTTTTGTTTGTTGGTCTAATTTTTCAGTCATTTATCAGAGTGTGCTGTTGTGTTTTCTGGCCCACCTGGTCCCAGACCATACTGATCTACAGAGTCCTGTTTTCGTGACAGCTGGCTGATCACCAGCACAGCTGAGTTGGGGGACTCAATGGAAGGACCTTGACCCCACAGTGAGCATCTCTCAGGGAATTCTCTTTGTTGGGTGCTTTCAGGCTGAGGCCTCCCCCAAAGACGAAGGTGATTTCTATTTGCCAAAGTGGGGAGACAACAGGAGGAACAATAAAGACAAAAATCTTCTAAGCAGTCAGCTGAACTTGTTCAGACTGATACCAGCCTGCGGTATTCAGACGGCAGCTAACCCAAGGTTTCCCTAACCTTGGCAGAAGTGCGGGAAATAGTTGCAGGAGGATGAAGTGTTCTTGAACTGTTTCTCCAATGTATCAAGCACAAGCAGGCTTTTCTTCAATATTAAGCATGTGCCTCTCTTTTCTTCCTCTTTAAAGAAACTTTTTATTGTAGACTATAAAAGGGAAAAAAAAAATAATCAAGCTCTCTCTGTTTGTGGCCCCCCTGTGCTGCCTCTACACTGTCCAAGGACAAAGATGCAAATCAGGACCTCCCCAGTATAATAGCATTTATAAGACAAATTTCTTGCTAAAGTCTTACAGTAAAAGCAAAAGGTTAGAAGAAATAGCTGTGCTCAAGTGTCATTTTAAACAAAAAGGGAAAAAAAATAACCACATTCTTAAAAACATCACCCAGAGCTTCCCTGGAAGCATCAAAAACAGCATTCCAGATAAAAGCAGCATGATGTGAAAAGACCTGATCAGCAACAGATTGATGTCTGGGCTTGGGGACTAATGTAAGAACTTAAAGACTTGGCTAGAGAATGTATCTTGAGAAGCATAAACATATAAGAGGATGCCAAACCATGAAAGGCTTCCTCTGCACTGAGAATTCAGAAATCGGCGTGTTGACAAGCAGGGAAGCCAATGCTGCAAGCAAAGCACATAGGGTGATGAATAAACTCAGCCTTTGGGAGCCTAGGATGAGATCTAGCAAGAGGCCAACCTATTTTGCCACAATTTTAAGTCTCTACACCCAGCATTTGGGTGCTGTCAAGCCTCAGACCTCCCTACCCAGCTGCCAATGCTGACGTCCCATGGACTGGGGCAGCCTGGTTTGATACAGAAAGTGTGTGCTGGTGTTGGGTTTTAAGAGGGGATGGAAAGACTTCCAAGAGACTGTTTTTATAGCAGGCTGGTTGAGCCATTTGTTGAGGCAATGGGAGAGTCAGGTTTAATTTCCTGCTCAAATGCCCTGCGTTTTCTGGCTGTTGGCTCAGCAGTAGGCTCCTGGAGTGCTTCCCCAAAGGCCATATATACCTCCTCTCATGTACTGGGCGAGAGCTTGGAGGCCGTGTGGGGTCTGAGCTGTCCTTCGGCTGGCACAGCATGTTGGAGACAGATGTTCACCTCTGCAACTGCAATCTCCACAGTGGCCTCCATGGAGCTACTGCAAGGGAAAGCTAGCTTTAAACACTTGAGCAACAGGCAAAGCAAGGGAACAGATATGGCTTGTGCGGTTCTTAAGCATGAGACCTGGTCTCTGTTAGCTGGGGGAGTCTCTCTGGAATGCTAGCAGTGAAGCAGTATTCTTCTCTTCTGAGAAAAAATTACAGTTTTCCTCTAGCTGTACTTAAAATTGGATAGTTCAATAACTAGCGTAGAAATAACAGATTTACATGTGAAGCAAAATAGAAATGAAAAAGCAGTTATTAGGGCGTTAAATAGGTCTTAGCTAATGTGCAGTTTGATTTTTGATGGATAGGCTCAGTTTAGAACCTATATTCTAAGGAAAATAAACATATATGCGGAAATACAGGATGTGCACATTGTAGTCAACTGGAGAGGAAAAAAACCCAGACCTCTTTACCTAAAAGAGTGACTTGAGAGGACAATCCATAGGAGAAAAGACCAATGGCTTCGTCTTTTGCATTTAGCAAAACCCTACCCTGCGACCACCCAAGCTAAACACTGTCTTTCTTTGGTTTGGAAGAGATCTTGAAAGTCCTTTAAACTTGTTGACTTGCTCCACTTTTGCCAGGCCTTCCTGTGTAAGCACGCTGATCCAAATGCAATCATCCCTTGACGTGTACTCATGTTATTGTCAGATATCTCCTGGAGGCTGAACACCTACCCTGGGAGGATGCCGGTAAGTACTGCAGGCACCTTTTCTTTCAGCAAAGTGATTAACGACTATGCAGCTGATGGCACTCATTCTTGTTCAGTTGGCAGGGATGGTATCACTAAACTTGAGCTCACTTGTCACAATGGCAATAGAGTTGGAATTTAATTATCTGCTGGAGAGAAGCCCTGACAGCTGTGGCGTAGGTTTTTCAATGTGGATGTTGCCTGGATCGCAAGAAAAATATCAAGGGCTGGTGAGAACAGCCATGTTCTAAAAGCATCTCTGCCTGGGTTAGACCACTGCCTACCAAAGAGGTACGTGCGATTATCTTGAAGCTATTTATTGACTGTCATGTCAGATTGTGGTTAAAGTTTATCTTTACTGAAAGTTGTCCTCAGGAATCCTTTAACTTCATCAAAAGAAACTTTTCTTTTCCAGAGCTTAGTTTGCAAGCGCAGCGTTTGCTTACCACATTACCCCTGGGTTTGCCTCTGGTTTGTGCTTCCTGGAAGAAAAGCGATGGGTCTGCTGATGGCGCCTAAAGCAGTGCCAGTCTGTGGTGGCCTTCTGGCAGTGAAACCATTTAACTAGCAGCAGCATCAGGTAAGATCTCATCATGTTTTTACGGTAATGCTTATCATAGTTAAACTGAAGAAATGTTAGCTGAAAAACAGCGCAACTGTTACTGGTTTTGTTGTTGGTTTTTTTAATGTAACGTTCCCTTAGCTTGTCATGATGCCCACTCTTGGGTATCAGAACCAGGGCAGTGGTTTTTTTTTATTTTTACAAATTTTTCTTCTTGTTGGCAAACAAGTAATCATACCAGTAGCCCTCTGAAGTCACTGACATGCTGTGATATACTGAAGGCACTTGTATAATGATTTCTATTATACACTTGCACAAGTAAAGGACCCATACTATGAGTAGGAAGTTGCCCCATTTGGCATTTGGTTGTCCCATGGCCAACCTCAGAGGATCAGCCTACCACCTAGAAACACACATCTTTGGGAGTCTAAAAGCAGACCAAGATTTGCCTCCTGACGTGCGCCCCTGAATCGGCTTACCTCCCAGCATCCAGAAATGTTATCCCTCCAAGACTGGAAAAGGAGCCCCTTTTCTGTGGGGAATTTGTGGGTGCCAAGCTACACCCATGGACCTAATTTCCTTCTCACACCCCAGAGGCTACCATGCATGCCTCCTGGGACCTCCTGGCCACGTCACCCTGGCTGCAGGTGAGCTCAGCCTAAATCCTGGGGTACTTGGCTGCAGCCCTTTCCTTCTCCTCCTGGGGCCTAAGCAGAAAGTGTGCTTTCAGTGGTGGAGGGGAGGCATTCTGCAAACTCCATTTAAAAAGGGGTGACGCTGCCCTTGGCTCTGAAGATGTTTTTCTGCTAGAGACTTTTCTGTTTGGAGCCTTTCTCTATATTGAAGAGTAGATGAACTGGAGAGTTGCTTGTGCACTCTTTAGGTCACTGTCAGATTAAACTGTGTTTGACACAAGCCAGTGTTTCTTGTGCCTGTCACCCTGGCGTTTCCTGGGCTAAATTCGGAGGTTAGACTGCACTGCCTGCCTGCACCCTGCCCAGGTGACAGGTAAGTTGATTGGTAAGGCGCCTTTGTAAGGTTGTGTGCTGCTAGCGCGAGCTGAAAGGGAGGACCTGTCTGGGAGAGAGCTTTGGGAAGGACTTTCTTCTCCAAAAAGTGAGTGTTGTAATCTGTTTATATTACACTCTGGCAGCTCTTGCTGACTGCTATTAGGATTAGAAAAAATTTGGAAATTCTGGAGTTAAAACTCTGTCAGTTGCATGAAGATAATACTTAATAAACACAAATACATGATAGGACTTTTTTTTCCATCCTCTTTATATGACTTTTAGACTTACAAGCTTTTATCTTATTTTATGAGGCCATATGAAATAAATTAAATGTAACACAAGATGCTGTTAAAAAAGATTTTATGACATCAAGAACTGGTTCTATATTAGGACCAGATCCTACATAGACTTATGGATGTGAGTAATTTTGCTCCCATAGATAAGCTATTGAATCAACCATGGCTAACCATTTAAATGTTCAGAATCAGACCCTCATTTTGGATGCACTTCTCATTGTTAAATCAATGTGAAAGTGAAATCTGTCTCCTCTCAAAAGGAAATTGCCAAGACTTTCTACGCTGAGATTTGGGATCTGTAGAAAATGAAGCCTTTTTATTTTTTCTTCCCTCCAATAATCTGTTCAGTGAACAAGCTGTGAAAAATAGTTCTATATTTTTTCCATGTGATGCAGCAGACGGTAAATTTCCATTTAAAAGAATGATCAGAGTAGCTGCTGGCACTGAACTCTGTTGTCTTAGTCAAATCTACTTACAAAGAGTTTACAGCAATACAATAGTTTATTATTTCACTCAACCAGAAATCAGATGAAAAAGGCAAAGGGGAAGCCTGAAGTAGGTTCATGGTCAGAATTCTTTTCTTTCTTAACATCTTGTTTTTTTAAATGCAGGAGTTGAGATCAGTAGTTTTATGTGTAAGGAGGAGAATATTTCTTTTCACCTCTACTTTTGTATGCTGTGAAATAATCAAACTTCACACTTCTATAGTGCCTTTCTTCTGGGGATCTGAAAGCACTTTACAAACATTAATTAAAGTCTCACAACACCCATGTGGAGGTAAAGAAGCATTGTTTGTGTATCTAATGCAGAATGCTTAACCTGATTCTTTAAGTACTATACAAGGACTACAGTAAAATAATAGAATAGCTAAAACAAATTAATCCAACTGAATTGCTAGGAGCATATATATGTGTGTGTGTATATCTATATGTGCATGTATGTATGTGTGTGTGGGGTGCCTGTGTGCATGCGTGTGTCTGCAATCTATATATTGCTATATGCCTTAAATTACACTTCATCTTCCCTCCATGTCCTGCCCATTGTTGTCTCAGGCAATATCATGAGTGCTGCTGCTTCTCTCTGCACGATTCCTCAGGTCCAGCTACAAATCTATTTCTTCTAGGAAATCTGGGGAAATCTTTCAGTGTCATTCATTAGGCTAGGATTAGTTTTAAAAATTTCAAAAGCGGAAATACTCTTTGTCTTGATCACCAAGTTTGTGAAAGAAAATGGGTGGTGGGGACACAGAAAGGGGTCTTTGCCCCCAGGGACCCTCTGGTGGAAGTGCTGGCACCTCCCCTCTTTGTCTTCCTCTTGTTGTCCTCAAGCCTGGTGGCTTTGCCATTGGTGCTGCTGCCTCCACAGTCTCCCTAGCCCCAGGGGTTGTGGGGATGAGCCCTGTGGCACTGCAGGGGAGAGTGCTGCAGAGCAGGCTGGCTCCCTCTGCGGCTGCCAGCTCCCCTCCACACCTGGGGGAAAAGGCAGCAGAGGGGTGTTCTCCTACAGCAGCTTAACACTGGGCTTGGCTTGGCTACCCAAGATGTTAACAATGTCTACATTAAAATAAGTTAAATTATTTTACAGACCGTATAGGAAGGGTGTTATGTTCTACAAGAGGGGCTTTTAGCATCATTTCTGCAGAGGTGTATTCCCTGTACTTTGCTGGATAGGAGTGGGAACCCCAGCCCAGGCAGGTAGAGTTGTGCTGAGTGTTCCCATTTCTCCACCTTCACTGCTTTGTCTTCCTGCTGCTGTGTCGCTTCACCCCACAGCTGAAGGCCAGAGCCACCCCAGCCATGTGTGTCTGACAAGGAAGGCTGAATTCATCAGGGTTCTCCAGTTCCACTGTCAGAAATGAAAATGAAGTGAGGGAACTAAGCAAAATGGAGAAAAAACAAGATGAAGGACTGAGCAACTCTTACTTCTATTTTTGGCTCAGTGGTGCGGTGTGCCGGTCTTTCTCCCACTTGTCCGGCCTGGGAAAACACTTGGCTGAACTGTGGCAGCCCAACTGCTCTTTTCCTTAGACAAATCAGATAAAAAAATGTATTTTCCTAGGGGTTACAGGGAGCCACTATTATATTTGTTTGAGTTAAAGCCGTGGGGAAATAGGTCCACACGACCACCTTGAGTTTGAAAGGTGGTCAGCTGGCTCCTGAAAGTCAAATGGGCCCTGATGCCACTAGCTTCCCTCAGCCCTAGTCCCATGCTCTGTTACAATTTAAAAATGCTTTTGGGTCACCAGTGTTAGATCAATTTCTTAATCTTCATCATGTCTTCTTTCAGCTAACTTTGCTTTCTTTATCTGACGTAGGCTGTAAGATCTTCAGTGCTGAGAGAGCATCTTTTATCTCCTCGAAGTGTCATGCAAACTTAGGGTGGTACGTAAATATTTAATAATAATATTAGTGATGGAGATTAGAGTCCTAGAGGAATGTGTTTCCTCCCTTGCAAATGCAGAACATACAATGGGGATTTTTGTACTGTTTTGTTTCTCTGATGAGAGTTTCTCTGCTCACCTATTTTCCAGTTGCCTCTGTCATCTTCTTGGTAAGGCTATCGGGACACACTAATCTTAAAGGATGAATTAGAACTGGGTGAATAACTGCTTTTTCAGTTTTGTGGCCCACCTGGGATGTTGAAAGGAACTTCCCTAAAATACAGGTTTCTTAATAGCAAAATGGAAACCCGGGAAAAAAGGTCATACCTTCTGATATCTGCCTTAATGGTTTTCACCATCTTTATTCTGAAAAGGAAATGAAATGTGACTACAAGTGATCCCCAAATCTCATTTCAGAACAGGAAATGGAAACTTTTAATTTACAAAACATCGGGGAAAAAAGCATGCTGAGCTTTTCCAGGAAATAAACATTTCCTGATATGCTTATTTGTGGACAACACCTGTTGGCTCATTCAGCTCCTACCCTTGGCTACTCGTAGCATCTTGAAAGCACCCTGAGAAGATTGTGGCAACAGGCAGTGGTGTTGTCCTGCCAGCGCCCTGGGGCGGTGCCCATCGGCCCTTCGGTGCCAGAAGCTGTGCTGTGGTGCCCTGTGGGCAGCTAGGAGGGCTAATCCAGCGGGATGTGAGGGCACCTCTGCGGGGCATTGTTCCCTGGCTCCCACAGAGACCGGGCACGCAGGATGCCTTAGCTGGCTCTGCACTGCTTAGCTGCTACACTGGTATGGTACTTATATCATATAACGGCCACTCACAAAAATGTTTTCCTTTCGCTTGCAATAAGCTTCATCTCTCAAGGGTCCTTCAGGAGTGAAGGACTGGGAGAAATCCACTTTTTTTTTTCTTTTGCATTTCAACAATAATCTTTGTGTGACCATGCAGACAGGAAATATCAGCAGCCTTCTGCTGGTGGTGCCCAGGCTGACGGTGTGCTGCTCTGCTGCAGGGGCTGCGAGCAGCCACACAGCCCGGCCAGATCTGGGGGGGAAACTGTCCAGAGGTGCCTGAAGAGGGGACACCTTCAGCTCTCATGCTGCTGGAGCTGGTGGGAGAGAGGGCTGCCTGGAGACCTGTGCTCCCTGCTGGCAGCAGGGAGTTTCGGTGTGCTCAAGCCTGGGGCAAGCATCACAGGAGACAGGCTGCAAGGAGCTCAGAGGCATCCCCAGCGCTCTGCTCATCAGCCCTTCTACTTCTTCCTTTTCAGTAGCCTAGACAATTCAAAAAACAGTTTGGCTGTATAACTAGATTAATTTTATAGGAGGGGGTTTATGCTGTACCTTACTTAAATCTTAAATTTTCTAATGATTGCAGCCAATAGCAATTAATTTAAAATAATTAAGACAAATATACACATCAAATTGCCAAGCACAACATTTTTCTATTCATTTATGACTTAATAGACTTCAGTGTATATGTTCAGTCTTTACTAATTGCACAGTTGATAATTCTTTATGACTTCGAGGAGTTCAACATTTTCTATCTTTACTTTACTGGCTGCATCCTCTTAGCATAATCATAGTCTTAATTTTATTTAACTTATGCTAAAGCAAAATATGAATCTAAACCACAGGAGGCAAATAAAACATGTCATTGTACAGTTCACTACATTTTATAAAACCATTTTACAACAGGAACCATCCACCCATTCTGTTCAACGGAGTAAATGGGATCTAACCACGCTTTAAGGACTGTGCTCATCTTTAAACTGATTAGTTTCTATCCTTATTACAAAATGCAGGCATCTATACCAGGTCTAACATCTAATTTTATACACAATTAAATGGGCAAGCCCTGCTGCCTCCAGCGTAATCATTTCATCGTCGTTATTTACCTTGAGGCTCCCTGGGCAGGATCAGAGCCCCGTTTTGCCCATTGCTGTGCAGTGCGGGATGAGCCTTGGTGTGGAGGGGGCCCTTTATGGTCCCGGCTGCCACCAGTAGGATGGGATAGAGATGCAGAGAAAGGCCAAGCTCACAGCCTGGGGTTAGCAGGAGATGGAGGAGGACCGAGCCTCATGCCTGGTGGTGATCAGGATGGGGTGGGACGGCAGAGGCAGAGGCTGGCATGGTGTGGGGTCAGTAGGTGGGCAAGGGCAGATTTGGGATGCTGGAGCAGGCTGTGCCCGTGTCCCTGTTGTGCTGGCTTTGGGGTACAGTGCCCATGCTTGTGGCAAGACTCAACCAAAGGCTGTGTGAAGAGGGGCTGGGGCGCTTGTGGGGCAAGGAGATGGGTCTGGTGGGGCTCAGCACTTTGGACGATGCCGTGGGGATGTAGCACTGTGGGTACAGGCAGGAGCATCTTCCTGCCCAGGGCACCTGGGAGGAGATGTATCTTCCCCACTCTGCACCGGGCAACCGAGAAAGGAAGCTGTTCCTTAACCAGAGGTTAATGCTTCAAAAAATCCCCCAAACTCTCACAGCTTTTTATTCCCCTCTCCCCAGAGAGAAGTGCCCAGCCTGACTTCCTGAGCTAGCATCATGCTGGAGGTCCCTCTGCCCCAAACCCTCCAGGGCAGGGAGGAGATGGCCGGGGCTGGCACGCAGCTCAGCAGCCAGGAGCCAAAGGATGGCC
>KZ505656.1:357439-368126 GCA_002844005.1 Limosa lapponica baueri
GTGTGTAAAAATCTTAACATTTGAATGCCACACGCTTCGTTCTGCCTGTGAGATAAAGGACATTTCTCTAAAAGAAACATACGCTCCTTGTTCCTTGTTTTGATTCTCTGTACAGCTTGTCACAATGCATTTACATTTTGTCCATACATTTGGATTTGCAACCTGAGCTGTGCTTTTGAGGAAGGGATGCAAACTCTTTTCTTCAACTTTTTGGAGGCAGTTGGGCGCTGCCTGCTGCACGCAGGGGACGCACGTCGCACGCCCACTCCTGCCAGCTTCTTCTGCAACCCACCGCCTCTCACCCCAGCGGCTTCTTCTGGAGGGGCTGGGCTGGTCACGTCGGCCATCAGCTGGGGAAAGGCTCTTCTCTGGTGCTTTTTTCTCCCTTCCTATCTCACTCCCTTCCCAGCCTGCCTCCCAGCCCATGAAAGCCCATTGCCAAACCTCAGTGGATGGCGACGCTGTGTCTACCTCAGCTTTTCCCCCCACATTTCTTCCTCCCACCTCTTTTAAGCTCTGGAAAATGCTAGAAATGGCTCTTTCCTTGCCCAGATCCGCTCTGGGAAGCACCATGAAAATGCTGTCACCCGTGGAAACCTTGTGTTTAAGACACTTGTCTTTTCCCCCCCCCCTCTTCTCATGGCACTGGACGAGCGGCAGTAATGGCATGAGGCTTGGGATGGAGACCCCATGCAGCCCCAGTGGGAATAATGCCTGTGTGGAGAGACCTCATAGACTGGGAGGAGTCTGGGTATCACTGTGAATAATGGTCATTCAGCTGGACAATATGGAAAACATTCCTGCATTTTCTGGTAGTTGACCTGAACCCACTGTAATACTGCAAACCTGGCATCCGCAGCCAGTGACAGACCCATCTACAGGTCTAAGGAGCGTGAGCTCCTCCATTGGACATCTGCAATAGATGGCTATGCCACATGTACATTGGTCTGTGACTCACCTGCAGTAGAGGATCTGTGATATTTTCCTGGCTTTGTAGGAGGGCAACATGTGGACCCACCGGCAGAACAGTAGCCTGGATGGCCAAAATATTTTTTTTTTTTGCACCAAGCATCTGCAGGCCAAAAGTTATTTACTGTGGAAATACTGAAAAAGTCACAAAACCAGTCAAATGGTATGATGTGAATGTTTTCTCCTCTTTCCAAGACTGCTTACTGATCTCCCCAGCTAGAAACACTGGGGTTTCATCCAAGGAGGTCATTTTAATTGTTCCTTGTTCTGCTGATATCTGATGGGAACAATCTTAATAGCAACCTCCAATTGCAAGTCTTCCTTCTTGAGCGAAGTCAGCCCTACGAGGCACCAGAGAGGCAGCTTGAAATTAGGATACAGAAAACTGGTGCCAAAAATATGTCAACTTGGAAGGTCATTAAGAATTACCCATTTGTGCATGTTCACATGCCAGCAGTACCTTAAGTGATTACCTTGGAGGGACAGATTTGTCTAATGAACATATGAATTAACAATATAAAATTGTGATTGATAAATCAAATAAGAATTTATAATTTGGCAATGAATCTAACCGGAATGGAGTTTCACTGGATGCGAATGTGAGAGGAGCTCTTGGTGTTCTTTGCTAAAAATGACTCTCGGTGGTATTTTTCCACTTCATGACACCACAGTTGTAGGTGACTGATCTGAAAACCAGCCTGCCTGTACCTCAGGCAGAGACAATTTGTTCTAAAGATCTTGGCTCACCATTTCCAGTAGTTCTTTTTTAAAACTCTCCACCTACACCTTTATTGATCTTTTTTTTTTTTTTAAGCTCAGCTTAGAAATTAACCTAGGCTGGTCCTGGCATACAAAGTATTGTTTTTTAAACTGTGTAATAGTTGGTATAATTCTGGTTAAGTATTTTTAAATTTAGGCACTCAGATAAAAGCAGCTGATGTTTAACTCTGCTTTTCTGCACTGACATAGCTCAGGAGGGAGTTTTGATTTTTGTCACTGAAAGGTAGATTGCATGAGCAGTTTCCTGAGTTGTGGATTATATCTCCTTCACAAAGACTTTTGAAAGTCTAAAAGAGCAAGAGCTTCACGTTAAAAAATGTCTTGTACAGGTGGGTTTTTTTTTTTTCCTTCTAAAGCTCTACCCTCTTAGTGGCTAAAATCAATGCAGTCAGTATACACATTGTTTTTTAAAATAAGGTCTTACTGGCAGATGTACTTCATTCAGTATTTATGATAAACTCTTAGTGGTTCTTTACTGCATTTTCATCTTTTTGGCTTGTGTCATTTTGGGTTTCGGGCCCTCCTAGTGCACAAGCAAGCACCTGCTCTACAAAATCCTGTCAGAGCTGCTACAGTCTAGCTCTTGTCAAACTGCACATTAAAGACCCAGATAATAAGAAAGTACCAAAGGAGTTGTTACATTTCATTACTCCCTGTGATTAATGCCTCCCTATGTGCTAATGAACCGAAGTTAGGTCATAATAGCTTTGAAATATAAGATTATTGAGGGTTTCTTTGACTTGATACAGAGGGGTACCTTCAGCCTGTTGGGGCTGTAGTGCACTGAATACCGCTTCTTTTGCAAATTTAAAACTGCAATAGTAAAAGCTGGTATTTAGTTTAGGTGGAAATTTCAAGGGATTTTTATGTTGAATCTTGCTGTCAAAAGGGGTTGGGTAGTCACGAAATGGGCAAAAATCCCATATTTGTAAATACAAACCCTGCATATCATGAGACCAGACAGACATGGTGCTGATTTGGGGCCCCTCGGTGCACCCCGGCTGTGGAGCACTGCATGAGGACATGCCCAGTGCGGAGGCACACTTGCACTGGGAGTCAGCCCCACTTCTCCTGCAGCTCCTGTTAACCTCAGTCAAACAAAACTCAGCAGACAGTAGCATGTCCATTTGTTGGTGATGCTACGGGACGTCCCCATCAGCTCCCAAGGAGGATGTTGTATCGGGGATGTTGCCTCCTGACTCATAGCCCTCCCTTCTGTTTTCAGCTCTCCTATATCTAGCAGCTGTTGATTCAATTCTTTTTGCACCATTTTTTTTTGTCCCAAATCCCTGGCATTTTTTGTGTAATTTATCACATGCAATTTTTAAAGTGAGAAAATGCGCCGAATGTAAAAATCACAGTAAGAATGTAAAAGTAAAAGCACTGATGTTTGCCATTATAGCCAGAAAACAAAGCATTTAGACTCACTGTATACTTAATGGATGTTGTTGTGCCTACGGATGGTATGGCTAACATAGCAAAGCTGCATTGTACAGTGTGGGCTTTGCAATGTGTAGGCTCCCACGGGGAAAGAAGGGGAGAGGGAACCCATGAAAACTGGTCTATCACTGTCTGTTCCCGAAGGTTCACATGGTCACGGGCTGCGACCATATTCCCTCTCCTTGGAAAGGGTGAGATTTGGAACATACTGTGTAAGTTAGAAAAAATAAAATAGGAGCATGACTGCAAGTGAGTTGCTGTGCGTTGGAGTGGAGCAGCCTTCCTCGCACGAGAGGGGAGGCTGGGGAGGCGGGTTGTGCGGGGCTGCAGCCCTGTGGCTCAGAACATCCCGGGGAAGCTGCGCAGCAAAGCATGACACAAGCCTTGAAACATTTAGGGAGGGGGCATGTTATTTTAATATCCTTTTTTGTGCTTAATAGAAAAGGGGTTTGTGGTTAATTCTTTATTATCTCCGACAGCAGTTCTCGCTTCGGCTCCTCTTTCTTTAACTGCCAAGCTAGCATTTTCCTTTTTTTATTGCTCCTTTCTTCGAGGTTTGCTTTGGAATAGTGCCAGTTATCATTTCCCATTAGGGCAAATATTGCATCAAACTCATGATTAGGGATTTGAGGGCTTGGGAATATCATTCTCTAACATTTGTCTTTCATTTTCTAAGAGTTTTTTTCTCTCTCTTTGTACACACACATACGCACACATGCCTGTATATCTGTGGATATACATATGTGTATATATATTTATAGAGAGAGAAAGAGAGTGCCGCATGTGTCTGATTACACGGGTAGGTTTACACGTATGCACGCGTCTATTTGTACATAAAGTTTAAACCTCTTCGTTTAGACAAAGAAAAAGGGAAGAGCTTTCTCCTTGTGTGAGATTTCAGAGGACTCGGAAGGTTAATAAAGGAAGAGAATAACAGATTTGTTTGTATGTTTTGGGTTAAATACTTCAGTTTTGCAGTGAAGGAAGGTGTTAAGAACACACACTGCGAGTGTGGAGATGAAGCCACTGCTAGGGAGCTGCTACCAGTTTTACCGACCCTACAAAACTGGGGAACAACACTGCCTATTTTTGAGTGTGCCTTTTACCATACGTTCTGTAGTTCCTACCTGCGTATATGCATAGCCACTCCAGTTGTAGCACATTTGTCTAATAAAGTGGCAGTAAATAATATATTCCTAGAAATTAACTGTTCGGCTGTAGTAACATATACTGCACCACCTATATTGAAGGACTATAGAGATACCTAGGCTCTGATTTGAATTGTTCTTAAAAGGTGCTGATTTCTCTTGGTTGAGCGAACAGGCCTAAATGTCCCGAGGCAGACAAGAGGCTGTGCTGGCCACGTTCATGTGAGTTTCAAGGCATCTGGATTTTGGCTCAGTGTACCTCTTCCTTCACTTACCTCCAACATTTAGGCACTGCTGAAATGTTAAAAAATCATTTCAGCTGCCACATATTTCTGATGCTGGCACACAAACCCAGCACCCGCTCTCAGTACCTAATTTGGGGGGGATTTTGGAAGAACACATTTTTTTCACTGGTGAAACTTTGCTTATGCCCAGTCTGGGGGTAGGTGGGTTGCAGGTGGTCCCTCCCACCAGCTGCCCTGGTGGGGCTGGGCATGGGGAGGTGATGGGGGCTGGGGCTGGTGGCGATGCCTGGTGTCTGTGGTCCCCCATTGGGCTGCCTGCCCGCCCCATCACCGCAGAAATGGGATGCCCGGGAGCCGGGCGCCGTCCTCCTTCACGCCCGGGAAATCACTTAACCTCTCGGCACGTCAGCTTTCGCAGCTGTTAACACAGAGAATGGTTTTATTTCGCCTCCTCTCGTAAAGAGCACCGCGGCTCTGATCGACCGGGGGCCACAGCGTTATTTCCACTTACAGATAAGTTGGATTTTGGCAGCCGGCGGGAGGGAGGCGAGCACATTCATCTGGGTAAAATCCCCTGGCTGGAGAAATAGCCAACGGGGAAGTTTTATAAGGCAGGCACAAAGCAATATCAGCAATATCCAGAGCAAATCTTATATCAGAGTTGTCATTTTTGCTCTGGCCCGGCAGTGGTGGGCTGGGGATTTGGGAGGTCCGCGGGGAGCTTGGAGTGGGCGAGATGCGGAGTGGTGCCGGCCAGCTCGGCTGGGGTGGTGCTGACACTCACAGCCACCTGACAGGTTCCTAAATACATACATTTCCAAGCAGCCAATGTGTCTGCCTCCAAAAATTTATTCTTCAAGGCTTGTTCCCATCTGCCGAAAGAAAACATGTCATTTAAAAAAAACACACCCTAACACTGACAGACAGGAGTGCGTTGTTGATCTAAAGCCCTCTGCTTTTACCTGAGCCAGGCGCCGTCACCTCATGGTGAGACAGTCCTGTCACCCACATGCTTTATTAGAAGTGAGCTTCTAATGGCGCTTCTCCCTGGCAAGCTGACAAATATTTTTCCCTTTACTCACAGTTCACCCTTTCATTTTTCCGACAAATACCGCGCTTACTACATTTGAATTTTTGCAGAAATGAGCTGGGGAGAAGTGACTCAGTCATTGTGTGGATGAAACACAATGTCACCTCTTTTTCTGCTCATAGTACAATGGCTGTGTGCTAAAACTATCACAGTAATTTCAGTAAATTTACTGTTAAATCTCTGTGTTTCCAGCTCTGCCCTGCTTCTTCTGCCCTCCCTTCCTGAAGGTGAAGTCATGGTCCCCACATGGAGAAGCTTGATGTCGACGGAAGGTACAGAAAACTCCTAATAATTTTAGAAATCTTAAAGTGATTAAGGCAAAAGGATGGTTATAATATTCTAAAAACACAGCTGCTAAAAAAAAAAGTTTCAAGCAGCCATCAACTTGTTATTATTTTGTCATCATCTTATGACATACTTACGACATATGGGAAAAATAAAAGATTAAATCTCCTTCCCTGGACTGCCCCCGCAGCCGTGCAGTCCTGGGACCATCTTCCTGAAGGAAGGAGGCTCGGCCTGACTCTCTGCCAGTGAGCGCAGGGGCGGCTTCCAGCCCCGTGTTCACATTCAGAGCTGTGAAAGCTAAATCTTCTGCTGGGGTTGTAGAACATCAGCTGGGAAAACTGTGGCTAAATCAAGAGCAATCACAGTTTGACAGGGAACAAATATCCCAGCCTTGGCTGTATCAATCTTATACTGAATTCATGTTTTCATTCCTCATACAATGGGGAGATAAAAAAGTCATTGCTGGTATTGCCAGTGGGGATGGACTATAGAGCCCCATAAAACATTTTCACGCTGCTTCAGTAAAGAGTAGCAGCCTTTGCCCTGTGCCTGCATTTTTAAGGTCACCTCAAAAAAACCTGCCCACAAGGGGAACAGTATTTTTCCCAGAGGTGGACAGTGCTTTGGCTGGGGAAAAAGATCTCACGTTGCCAGGCTGTTCATGCACTGAGGCCAAATGATCAAGGAGCCCCTTGGTGTACCGGGGAGCTGGGCAAAATGTACAGTAGTTTGTGACCAGTCACTGGTGGACAATGTGCTTGATCTTCAGCCCGGAGAGGTGTCTGTATATAACAGAAATCTTTCTGCCCCTTTTGTGCCAGCCAGATTCTCTCTATGTCCATCAACAGCTGTGGCTTGCGGCTATGAAGGTAATGCCAGACAGGAGCAGCGACAAGGGGCACATTCGTCTCGTACCTTGTTCCTACCAAAAAGCACTCAAGGACCATTATTGCAGGCAGTGTTATTTATCCTGATGTGCTTTAAAAAAAAACCCATCCAAACAACTTTATTTTAAAACTAGAGCTTAAGCAGAATGGCTTCTAATGGTGGAGACTGTAGAGGAAACTAAAGGCACTCAAATTAAAAGTAGATGGTGTTTCAAATACTAACCAGAAGTTGTCTTTGCATCAATAGGCAGTGCAGAGACTTGATGAGGAGAGCAGACTTTTTATTACTAAGGTCTGACCATCTCCTTACAATCAAGTCATAAGAGGTTAATGAACACAAGCAGTAACCTTTGTGATGCAACAATTTACAAGTTGTATATACTGTAATATCATTTCTTTCCGTTACATGAAAGAGAGAGGCTATGGCTGTGATGGGATTTGGACAAAGCCCTGGTTAAAGAAATTAGCCACGTTGGGAGCATAGTGGAGTGTCCTTTATTTCCCTGTACAAGCATCAACTATTCTGATATGGGAGGAAAGGCGGCCTGCCAACCCGCTGCAGAAACACTTCCAACTCTTTACAGAAAAATATCATTGGAAGTTTGGAAATACACCGGCCAAGCTTGGTCCCAAACCTTTCCAGGTCTGTCTGTGGCACATCACAGAGGGCTGGCGTCACTTGGCATTGCTGCCCTGGCAGTGCCAGCTCGCACAGGGCCCGCCGAGTGACAGGGGCTGCAACTGGCTCTCATGACACCCTGAAATTGGGGACATGCTGGTGCGTGCCCTTCTCCCAGCTGTGGCTTCCTCCGGTCTTCCTGTCACTGTGGGCTCCTGAAGGAAGAGCTGACAGTGCTTGTCAGCAAGATGTGCAGATCGGGCACCGGACTAAATGAAAGTTTGGGCAACTGGCAGGTTACACCTTTCCTGAATTTAAATGTCTGCAAATATTTAGGATGTGCATGTAACGGAGACTTATGGACTCCTGTACATGGGTGTGTACGTAGCAGTGGTACTTGGTGCAGCTTGTGCAGTGCAGAAAGCCTCTGTACGGTCTCATAGTTATGCGAAATTCATCCCCAGGAGGACATGAAGCACGGACTGGGGTTGGTGGCAGGACAAGGCAGCCATACTCAGCCTTCATTGAGTTTTCCCATGCCCCCACCCCCATCCCATCCTCTTTTTTGGCCCATGGAACAGCCAGGATGCTGTGCACAGGCACTGAGCTGCCAAGGTGCAAATGCTTGCTACCACAGCCATGACAGCAGTGCCACTGCCTGTGTCAGCAGCCGGCCACCTGATGAGAGCTGCACACCGGCCACACGGAGCACAGGGCTCATTCCCCTGCAGCAGGGCGGGGGGTGGGGGGTGAAGCATCCAACCCCCTCCTCTCTGCTCTCTGCCAGCCACTTGCTTCACAAAAATCAGGCAGCAAAGTGGCTGTTGCAGGCCACCACTCAGGCTAGTGGAGATGTTCTCACAGGCTCTGGGACAGCCTGGTAACACCGATAACAAAACAAAATATTCACAGGGCTCAGAGGGCTCATCACCTGTGAGCAGCCCCCTTTGGCTCCACACCAGCGCAGGGGAAGACGTGCTGGCTTTCTGCTCCTGTAAAAATACACTCACCTGCACTCATGAGGTTTTTCCCACCACTTCCCATGAAAGGTGCATCCAAATACCTTTACTGTCACCATAGCTTGTCTTAACACAGACCAGCTTAACTTGATAGTGCTGCTTTTTATGGGGGAGCATTTATTTCTTGTACCAACTCTCAAGGATGTTTTAGCTGTTTTATATCCCATTGAATCCTCTGTGAAACTGCACTAGTTTACAATAATTTTATTACTTTATTAATTAAACGTTTTCCAACAAGCTAGCTATGGCATTTCTTATCATCAAGGGTTCCATTAGTTTTTAATGGTGTGAGACAAAATTACCATTTACCCACATGCAATTTAAGAAGCATCATTAACACAGAGAAAGCACCAGGTGGGATTTCTAATAGTTACTGTTTCTCATTTTTGTTTTTATTTAAAAGGAATAACTGGTTTTGAGGGTTTTTTTGCTGCAAGGTTGCCAAATCCTCACTTTGTTTTTTATGTTCAAGATAATTTAAAATAATGTTCTTCTATCTCCTAAGGCTCTTCTCAGCACTATTTCACTTATCAGCACATCGCTTGGTTCGTACGCAGTGTCTCGGCGCAGCCGGGTGAGTGTGTTGTCTGCACAGTAATCACCAAGAACAAAGACTCATCTGCACGGTCAGTGAGCAGGGGGAGTGTGTGAGTGTGTGTGCGCGCACACGTGTATGCCTGAGACAGTGCCTGGGTTTGCAGGGGCACGGGTGGGAGGCAGCCGAGGCAGGGCAAGCACCAAACCTCAGCCAGCTTCCACCTTGCGTGGCTCAGGGCCTGGGGGCACTGGCTGTGGGGTCCCGCAGAGCTCGTCCCAGGCACAGGAGACCGGGCGATGCTCCTCAGACACGCTCACCCACGGCACTGGGGACTGGCACTGCCGGGATGGGAGGAGGCAACCTGCCTTTTGAAAGTTCTTGGGAAACTTCGATGCAGCCCCTCCGCACAGATACGGCGTTTCCATGCGAAAGACAATGGAAAAAAACATGATTGTAGTAAATATTTACCTTAAACGAAATGGGAATAATTAAATGGCAACTTAATTACTATATTCTATTCAATTATGCTGAGTGTTGACTAATTGCTGACTCAGTCCATTTACATGTTAATAAATGTCTGTGTTTAAGGTCCTCCTTGGTTAATTTTCTAGGTTTAACAATATGAAGTGGAGTTGCTGGACTGCATCGTTTGGTTTTTTTTTCCCTGTGAACTCATTGCTTTTGGTTAACTGCATGATCTCCTGCTGCCACACACAGAGGTGAGCGGCAAAGACCCACTGGCGACCATCACAGACCCTTTGGTGTCCGTGGCACACGCAAGGGGTCCGAGCTGGGCCCTCGCCACCGAGACGTCGCGCGAGGGTCCAGATGGTGCACGATCCCGCGAACCGCCGAGCGCGAAGCGCGCGGGAGGGTGTTAGGGATATTTAGTGGGATGTGTTTGACAAGGTGTTTCCTTATTTAAAGGGGAGGGGAGGAAAAGGCAGATGGTGTGGCTGTTTCTAATGACATTCCCTGGCTGGGTTTTTTAACAGCAGACATAAGAGGGGCACAAGCACCTGACGCGCCTGTCTGCTCGGCTGCTGGGAGGGAAGGGGACGCTGACAAAACAGGTCCCACCACCATCCCCACTACCTGTTCTACCTATTTATTTTATTTGCCAGGGCACTCAGTGAAGCTGATGGAGGGCTCTGCCTGGTGCTGGTGCCCCAGAGCCACTGGTCCTTGCCCTGCCGTAGTGTTTGCCACACCACTCCGCCCGGGCACCAGCCACACAGCTCGGTGGAAACAGCTTGCTTTTCCAGAAACCCACCATCACTGCTCTCCTTCCCTGCACCTCTCTTCTTCCAGCCTCATCCTGCTTTATTTTCCTGCTGTCTCAGCCCTCTGCTCGCCCAGGTGGCTGTGCTGTCCCTGCCAGTGCGGTGCCGGTCTGTCCCACCTGTCCCATGGCCTCCCGGGAACACCCGGGGCGATGCTCTGGGTAGAAGGAGGGGGGTTACAGATAATGTTTTTCTCTTGGAGGTTTTTAAGCGTGCTACCATCAGAAGTGGTCTGATATTTTTTATGGTTAGGAGCATCTATTAAAACAGAAACAAATTTTGCATTTCCTAAATGGGTAGATAATTGTTCCATGATGAAGAGAGCAAATACATGCACAGAAATGGCCTCTGCCTTAAATGTGCACTGAACTGAACTTCTGG
>KZ505656.1:369601-403320 GCA_002844005.1 Limosa lapponica baueri
TTTTTAGATTTGGATTTTCACAAAGTCACATTTTGCAAATGTTTGTGAAAGTGTATAGATAGTTATTATTACCTAAGTAGTATTTTTGTGAATGTAAACCTACTCCTCTGTACCCTGCAAGCACAGCCATTCATATGACAAGACTGTAAAAGAACGATGTGGCAAGTTTGGGTTCAGACACGTGGAGACGTTTACTGGGAAGTGACAGTTTCTGCCCTTCCTCCTGCCCTGGGTACGCCTGTGCCACTTGGATCAGCACCAAGTCCAAAACCGGCAACAGACAGGGTCAGGGAAGTGCTGGGTGGATGCGGCTGTTTTCTATGGAAAGAGTCAATGGCATTATTCACATACTAAAACTGATCACTAAATACTTAGCCAAGCTCCACCAGAGGTAGCTTAACAGCTCTGCCTTCCTAGTGGAACCAGCAGAAAACCACAGCATCTCTCTCTATGGCCTTGAATCCAATGCAAAACTCATCAGTGAGGTTCATAACTTCGACACAAGCACTGTAGGCAACTTCATTTCAGGTTTTTAAAGCTAATCCGAGACCTTGTTTCACCTTTCTGGTTGTGGTGTATTTTATATATATTTCTGATGTCATGACACGTTATGATTTTTCCTTTATGTAGTCATTGTTGGCATCATGTCCAAGAGAATGACTCTCTTGCTCATTTCTGCCGAGAGTTTCAGGTCAGCGTAAGACCTTAAATTCTTTTTGAATGGCTGCAAGAAAAACATATGAAGGATTCTCTAACATAAAGTCATGGAATACATTACACTAGTACTTCAGTTCCAAATTTCCTAAAAAAAAATATTACAGCCAAGGACTGGTCTTGCTCATGGCAGGGCGTTTTAAATAGCAAGGGGACAAGCTGCTCACCCACTCCCTTTGCAAAGCCTTCTAACAGTGCTGCTCCCCTTCCAGTTGGGAAGTCCTCCTGGACAAGTAGGAGCTCCTGCTGGTGGCCATGCAGGCGCATGCTGCTGCAGAGCTGTGACCCAGGGCTGGACTCCTCCCACGCTTTGCTACTGGCTTTAGGTCCTTATAGAGCAAAGTACTTAAGCAAAATCTCTCTTTAAGGCTACAAGTAAAAGCCTTTTGTGTCGTCGTGGAAATCACATGCTTGTAAGTTAGGAGATGCCTACACAGCTTGCTTTGTTTGGTTGTACAATGCCTCTTTTCAGGTGTAATCCACATAGGACAGTCCCACAGGAATATTGACATGTAGAAGACATGGGTACCCTTGGGGCTTGGTGATTTCCAGGGAAAGAAGGAATTAATCTCATGTCTGAAGGGCTGGGCCCTTCCTCCAGTACACAAGAAGGTAAAGTAAATCGCTAGGAGCATCATTGTCCGACTGGTGCACACGGGAGCTGCCTGTTCTCACCAAGGAGATGGCAGAGACCCTGCCTGAGTAATTCAATTGCAGCGACAAGTAAAGGGGCACAGAATGGGCTTTCAGGGCTGGGCTGGGCTCTGCTGCAAAGGCTTGGCTTAGCCCGGGTTGTTCCCTGGCTCCTGGCTGCCTCTCCTCTGTAAAATCATGGTGGTAACACCTAGCGCTCAGAGACATTCCGAAGCTAAATGTACGTCCACGAGATGTCTTCAAACCCTTGGGTGGAAACCTCCACCTGTCATCACTGCACATAAATCACTTCAGAAGCTCATGAGGTCTTCTCCAGTGGGGCCACCTGAGGGGCTGCACACCACTTGTCCATTTGTTTTTTCTAAATAAACATAAATAAGCCACTCTGGCTAGTATGTAAAACCACGTAACACACAGATGTTTGTTAGTAGATAAATCAAGCAATAGTCTTCGTTGTGTGTGTGTATATATATGTATACACACATATATACCTATACATGCGCAATTAATTATTTTATTGGAGAGTTATATGAAGCTGGTGTGTGTTGGGACTACACATGTGTTTTGTTCGCTTGCGTGATCACTGCAGCGAAATCCACATTAAACAATGAATTGGAGACTGTGCTTCTCTATATGAAATCCAGCTCGATTTTAGAGCAAATACCGCTACAGAAAGCACTGCCAGAGTCTGCGTTGCACAATTCCAGACAGCATCTTTCATAAAACAATTATATTTTTTTCTAGATGTAGTGAAAGCCTTGAAAAAGTTTACTTGATGTCTAACCAAGCAATGCTGCATCTTCAAATTTGAAGGAGAGCTCCGAAAGTTAGTTTTTTATTATTCTTCATTTAAGTATTATTTTTTAATTGCAGCGTATTAAACATAAAATCTGGTACAATCTTTAAAAATAAATAGGACCTAACTATAAATGGGCCCTGTTGTGTTTTTATCTTTGACAAGCAAGTAATTGCTTCTCAAATTTATCAGTTTGTTTATGCAAAAACCATTTACCAAGCCTAGCTCAAAAGCATCAATTTCATCATTATCATCTTATTAATTTAGCCAAGCTATAACACAGCTGATTATTCCTGAGTAATATCCTCTGCAGCACATCATGTGTGGCAAAACCATCTGTACAGTACCTATTTAATAAATAAACCCTCGGCTAAATGTCTCTGTTTATTGAGAACTAATGTTTATAGAAAATATAATGGAACTCAATAAATAACTCAGCTTCATCAACCTGCATATGAATCAGTAGGAAGAACGCTGACATCATCACCTTTCAAGTACCAGAGAAAGCAAAATTACCCAAAAGAGCTATAGAGTCAATATTAAGGCATTAAAACTGCAATGAAGGCATATTAATGCTTAAAACTTCATTGTTGGCAGTAGAATTGCCACCACGGACATATTTTATAACTCTAAGAATACTTAGGCTTTATGACTGTTTCTTTGTTGAGTGCCTTGCACTTAATGTAGTTTTCCACTTTAAATAAAAAAAAACCCTCAAGATCTTAAAAAAAAAAAAAAGGGAAAAAGAAAATTGCTGATTCCAAACATTCATTTTTAAAATAATGCAAACTGCTGATTCCAATTGTTCGGAAGGAGGAAAAGGCAAACTTATTTAACTCCATGCTTCCTGAGCTCCTAGCAGCAGGCGTGGGGTGTGCCGAGGTGAAGATCGCTCGACAGCGTTGCACAAAGATTACGGAGCAACCCATGCACAGCTAAAGATGCTATCAATATAATGCCTGGGTTTAGGGGAAGAAAAATGAATTCCGTCACCACAGACATTGGGATACTTATTGATCGCTGTTTGTTCCTACAAAGGCAGCTCTTATTGGTTGATTTGATTTCGTGCTTTACAACCGCTTCTCTGCCACAAATTGGGCATTTAAAGCATACCTCTTATACTATCAGCAAGTAAGAGTAGATTAATTTCTTACAACTCTTTTCCTGTGGCCCTCGGAGAACTATTCTCTGTTTATTTACATTTTGCTGCCTTTATTTCTGAGCAATGTTGCTCCGTACACGCAGATTAAGCGAGGACACTGCCCGCCTGCAGGCATTGGATGGACATCCAACCAGCATTGTCTTCTGCAGCCCCAACTGGGGTACATCTAATGGGTCACAGCTTCATAGGAAATAGCTTTCCCCTTGACAAATGCAAAGTCCCATGACATTGCATCAGTAACGTGGTACCTGCAGCTCTCGGTAGGGATCAAGGGCACAGTGAACTTTCTTAAAATCTTCTCAAAGCACTTTCCTGCCCATGGGTACATTCAGCCTCCTCTGGGGTCCCTTCTAGTGGGAGAAAGTGGACCAAGTGTAAAACAGAGAAAATTTATTTCTTAATCCACTCATTAGCGTACGCATGATGGGAAACAGTTAGGGGTGTGAATATTTTTAACACTGTATGTGTTTACATAAAAAATGTGATTTACACAAATCTTCATTTTCGGCACTGTATAAACTTGCTACATTGATTAAAAACAGTCCGTCGCGCTTTCAGGGGAGAGACGAAAAAGAGACACTGAGGTCTGAAGAACTGCTCGCACCAGCTTCTTGACCAGAGCAAACTGCAGGTGTTCAAGTGATGGGGGGTGTGTGTGCCAATACTTGAAACATTTTGACCAGCTAACTAGTGAAATGCACAAGCAAGAAGCAAGAAACCCCTAAAAACCACAAATTGAAAAATGTGGGAGAGATTGGGGAAAAAATCCGGAGGACCCCCACCCATCTCTCCCAGCCTGCAGACTACTGCGGCACCCTGAGGTCCAGCCACCCCCAGTGCAGGAGCCTGGACTCAGGGTGGCTTTGTCCCCCACCCCTCAGGCAGCGGCGATCAGCAACACATCCTGCTGCACCCCACACAGAAAGGATCACTATTTTTGGGGCAGAAGTTGGCCCCCTCTGCCTGACAGGAGGCTCCCGGGCAGCGGAGACAAAACCCCAGCAATCTGGCTGACTGTCCTGTCAAAGCAGGTCACCTACAGCACACAAGTCCACCTTTCTGAAGGGCTTTCAGGCTGGCAGAGAACGGGAGCATCACTGGCCCGAGCACGCCGATCTCCGCTAGTGACAAGGCTGATGGAAAGGAGCTGGGAGCAATCCTGCATTAAATCAGCACGTCCGAGCATCTCGGGCACTCTGCAAGTGCCTCGAGTTTTTCCCATTCTCCTCAACTTATGTTGCACATATGCAGCTCTTGTTTGCCTTCCTGAATAAAATAGCAGATCCACAGCGCTTCGCCGCCTAATGAAACTGAACATATTTAGAACATATGTGAGCCCGCTCGTCGCGAAAAGAACCATTTGTGGTTAACGAAGAAAGTATTCATGGTTTTGCTGCTAATTGCAGGGCGGTCTGCATTTTCTTTCTGAGAAAAGAAAAAGGTAGCGCTGCAGTTGCAAGCACACAATAGAAGCGTGGCACCTTTTTTTTTTTTGCTGAGTTTCGATGCCGTTGGATAAGCAAATTGATCCACGGGGTATTCTATGGACAGGGCGAAAGATACCACTGATAATCCTTATGTGGCTGTACATCAGCTGAAAACCCATATGTTTCTTTTAATTGTTACTCGCACTGCACATGAAAAGATGGGATATTTTTCTCGCTCAAAGTCAATGGGAGGTTTGCCATTTATTTCAATCTACCAAGATCTGCCCGTTGCCAGAGCCGGAGACTCGCAATTCCCAGCGACTCCCACACGGCATCACGTCCCTGCCGTGGCCTCATGGCCAGGGCTCTGCCACAGCTCTGGGACTAGCAGAGCTCTTTTCCCCTCCCTTCTCCCCTCCTGGCCTCGGAGATGCTATTTCTTGGCCTTTAAGGTTTCCTGGGAACTCAAAATGCTCATGAGAAATTTCATGAAGGCAATATATTAGGTGACTTACTGAAAATAAGACTCGTTATTTTTGACCATTGAGTTTTGACCTACTGCTCAGTTGCAGGCATCAATTCCCTGCTAATTTTGGTGTATCAACACAAATTTTCCTAGCCAACGCGTTTTTTTATTTTAATTAATCTAAGTACCATCTTATACTGTACTCTCAAAATTACCCCTGAACCCTGTCTTCGCTTCTAAAGATAAATAACATTTTTTTTGTTCCAAAAGAGAATTAAAATGGTGATTAAGATCTCCTTCAGAAGTATAAACTGCTACATTTACACATTATGAAATGTGAAAAAATCTTTTGTCACTATCTTTAACAATTTCAGAAATCCATTATAATCCATGGCTTGAGAATGTATTAGTACATGAAAGAACCGTTCAACAAATCAATGCAGAACTGGTAAGTCCCAAATGAACCCTAAATTAGAAGCGTGTAAACCATCAAGGCACTTGAATAGACCAGGAAGCATTTTAGCTGAGAAAAATCGGGATCAAAATATGAGATAAATGCTGCAGGGCAGAATATGCAATTTTAAAGGCTTATTCATATGTTATACAGAGAGCCGAGCTGATGTTACACAGTCAGTGCTAATGTATCTGCCTGAGTGGGAGGCTGACAATTTAATTCAGAGAAGGAATTTGGGTTTTGAATGAGTTTGCACATGTACGGAGAGCTGCAAGTGCCAAGGAAAATGGCTTCGTTTCTAGTGAAGGAGTGTTTCAGAGGGTTGAAGTCTAAATAGGTTGATTTGGTGTACCTGGCTGTCAGTGAGATCACAGTGGCTGCAGGGACACACTCGCCCATGTCCCCACACCCTAATGCTGCATTGCGACAGTCGTCCCCGAAAACTCAGGGTTGGAGGAGGAAATGGGAAAAAAGGACTCTGCAGACAAAACCCACTGTTTACATTGATCGTGTGTTAAGAACAGAAGTGTTCAAAGACAAAGCTAAATTTTCACATTATTTTTAAGTCTGCAGGGCTGTCCATGCTCGGCTCGGGGGGATGCAGACACGGGTTCAGCCTGGAGCGTGCCGTTGGCTGCCGGGCCAGTGCCGGCGGGACAGGTTTCGGTGCGAGGGGAGGAGAGCTGAGGAACACGCTTCCTGTGGCTCGGCCGGAGCCCAGGCTCCCGTCTGCTTGCCTCCGCTTGGCAAGGGCCATGCGGCATGCCGGGGCCGGGACGGCACCACCGTGGTAGCCATGGAATCCAGTGATGGCATTTACATGAACCCTTTGGCAGGGCCATTTGATTTATGGCAACCAATGCTTTCCTGAAGGGTGCCTGAACCATTGAAATCCCCGCAGCAGCGGGTGAATAAGCTGTGCGGTTTGTGGTAGGGGGAAAGGAGAGGGAGCAATTGAAATACAAAATGCAGACAAGATATTAATTGTTGCCTCTAATATTTTATGAAGAGGAAAGATTCCCTTTACAACCGCCTGGCTGCTTTTAAAAGGTGCCCAAAAGGGATATATTTCTGATTACGTCCTTCCGCCCCACTGCTCTGAAAGTCGTGCATTGCTCTGCAGACCAAAACCAAACTAACGCGAACGCCTTCAAATAGGATGCACTTCACTTTATGTTTATAAATAGTGATTTACAGTGCACTATTACTGAGGCTAAGAGTATGCCACGTAGCAATACCGTGGAAAAAGTACAGCCAGCATAGAAACAAATTTAGGGCTTGGGCTGGAGTAAAACCACTGGCAGGACACTGCTGTGGGGAACCCCCTGGCTGAGGGGAAAACTGGGCTTTCCACCTCATGTCCTCATGTTTCAGGGGGAAACGAAATCCCGTGTTTGCGCTTGGTACCATAACCTTAAAGCAACTGCAAATGAAGGTCAGGAGACTGTCTGAGCCAGATAATCATAATGGAGTGAGATGAACACAGCAGACATCCTGCAGCTGAAGATCTCTGACCACCAGCACATCCCACCAGGCTCTCGCCCCGTTCCCCCTCACCCTGACCACTGGCCGAGGTAGTAGGGAGCGCCGCGCCGCCGTCGCAGCATGCGTGCCGAAATAGCCTCAGCAAGGCTATTAAGAAACTAAATTACATACTTGATGTCCGCTGGCTTCCAGAGGGCTGGGGCTTTTTTACAGGATGGGTAAGTGCCAGTGGATTCAGCACAGCAAGAATAGCAACCCCTCCATTACCACAAGGCCGGACAACAGATGGAGGGAAGGTCACGGGCTGGGTTTCTAACCATGGGGCCGCCAAATGGTTCCCAGCCTTTGGGGGCACACAGGCTCGGCCAGCAGCTCCCTGAATACCCCACCGCAGGGGGAATTTTGGGATGCACCGCTCTCCTCTGCTCTGCTGATGAGGCAGCAACTTGGGGCACCCAGGGTTGAAGGTTGCACACAGGGTCATTGTCACTGGCTGCCACCCACACTACAGCAGGCGAGTGACGCTCACAGGAAGCCCACGAGGGTCAAGAACTGGTCCCCTGGGCTATTTCAGGTTGGTTATTGCAGGTTATGGCTTTCCCCCCCCGCCGCCTTGGCTCTAATGTGGTCTGACGGTGAGAGCAGCCAAAGGTGAGGAAGGGCTACGAGGTTGCTCTTGGGTCAGGCTCATTCGTGGTGGCAGAGCCACCCACAATTTCACTGAGAAGGTGAACAATTATCTGCCACCTTGACATCAAACCGAATGATGCTGCTACTGCTGTGGCTGTCTGGACTGATACACTCTGCCACTGACTTTCCCACTTTCCATGGCCCCCTCCCAGCAGTGGCTCATGGTTCACTTGGGGCCTAATTAATTTGGCCAGGTCTTTTAGCCCCTGTGTGCTTCCTGACTGACATGCTCTCAGCTAACGACAGAAGTAATTATGAGTTCCCGAGTGCACAACCTTTGCTTTTCCTTCCAGACTGTTCCCTGCCTGTGGCCACCCGGCTGCCCAAGCACCATATCAAACCCTGCCCTCCACGGCAAATTTCATCATTGCATTACCATGACTTATATCAAGGCAAATAGTTAAAATACAGAAGTGGTCTGGTCCCAAGAACGGTGCTTGAGAAACTAGACAAGTAACTACCTTCTCACGCAACACATCCCCTTGAAGGGTATAAAGTCGTGGTCTCCGCTCCACTTGCCTCCCTCACCATCCCGCAGCTCCCATACTGGTTCCCACCATCACCTGTTTAGCTCATAATGTCCCACAGGGTGTTGTATGAAATGGAACTAATGCCATTGCTTTGGAGAAATCATTTGCTAAATAAAGAAATGACATTAGTCTGATACCAATGGCTTTTGGCAAAACCCATGCTACATTTTATTGCATTTACCATTTACCCTTCAATATTATATCTGGAAAATGTGTCCTATATTTTTCAGGCATAGCTGCTTTGCTCTCTGATGCCCTGTGCAGAGATTGGGCATTGTGAGGCGTGGGTGCCGCTGCTGCCAGCCTGGATGTAGGGGTTGCTGCCTCCACGCAGTGCCACCCATTAGCTCTCACTCGCTGCCTCCCCTCCCACCTGCAGCACCACCATCTCCAGGGAAAACAGAGGCAATTATTTTGGGGCCACTTCAAAATTACCTTTAATCCTTGGTGCATTGTGCCCTCACTTTTTCCCCCCTTTGTCATCTTCTCCATTCTGATAAAGAATTGTTCGTGGTTTGTTTTAATTTCCTTTGCAAGGTTTACCGCAGCCGCGGCAGGAGAAGCTACTCTTGCTCTTTGCATGATGCTTTGTAAAAGACAATAGCTCTCTAACGTGGAGCGAGCCAAAGAGCTTTATTTCTGTGGTGCACACACCGTCCTCTGCAAATAAGAAAATAATGTCATTGCCAGGTTAACTGTTGCTTCAGAAATACAGAGTCCCTATTCCTGGAGGCAGCTGTTCTCTGTTTGATCAAGGAGTATGCAGGTCACTGTGACAAATCAAATTAAAGCACCAGGCTGTAGCTTTGCTGAGAGCTCTGCTGGTGTGGCGGCCAGCCCTCCGCCCACCCTGCCTTTAGCTCCCTTGTCCCAGCGGGTATCTGGGATGCCCGGGCTGGGACGGGGCTGCGTTGCAGCCCAGCTATCTGGGACACTTCACAGCCCAGTGCTGCTGAACTGCAGCAAGGGTGTTACAGTTTGACCCACAATTACCCATTTGGGTTCTGCCCCATTGGCAAAACTGTACATTTCCATGGAAAACAATAGGCTCCTCTGCTTGCCAAAAGTAGAAATCATTCCTATTGAAAGGCACTTGACGGGAATGTAAATAAATAAAGATATATTGAAACAGAAACACTGGAGGAAGGTTAATTTCTGAAATCTGTAAATCAGATGTCAGATTAGATTTGTGAAGTAGTGAAGAACATAAACAAGTAGATGAGAAGACTGTGATTAATGAAAATCAGTTAACTATGTAAGACTGGCTTTTGCAATCTGAAAGATAAAATCAGGGGAGCAGACCTTCCCCAGGGTGCTCTTGGTGGGGGAGCCAGGTGGGAACCAAGGGTGGCTCTGGGAGGACCACTGGCTCCCTGGGCATGTGGCTAACACCTGGCTGGGGGGCGGGGGTCCCCTTCCAGCCCCCCTTTCCCTAGCACCAGTCGCTTGCCAACGTGGTCAGCCCAGCCCCAGCTCACGCTGGAGCAGCCCAGCCACAGCCACAGAGAAATTAAGTGTCCCTAAATGCAGAAAGGTGCTTAAAAAATACAATCTAAACCTCTGAATCTTAAAAAAATAAAATAAAATTGCCCCAAGCATGTTCCCCCTGCGCAGGCCTCTCCTCTCCCCTGTGCACCCAGGTGCTTCGGTGCAACGCCGAGCGGCCCCAGGGCTGCTCCCCATGCCGCATTCCAGGGGGGCTCGCCTGGCCACGGCTGCAGGAGCCCCCCCAGCACGGGACACGGGCTGGCCCTGCTGGGACGTGGCACGACTCGGCCACACCGAACCCGCCGGCTGGGGCGAGAGCTGTGCCTCACTGCAATTGGGTTTCCCCTATCCCACAGCTATAATTAGATTTCTCAGTCTTAATATGTTGAATTAAACACCTACCTCTGGGAGGGGAGGAAAACAGCGCGCTGTATTTTTTTTCCTCTGCAAGTAAGCAATTTGCTGCATGCTGTAATTTGTCTGCATGCTGTCCTTTTTTTTTTGGGACACATGTAATTTTGCTTTGATAAATGACACACATTAGTGATAGCCCTCCTTGCCGGCTGGGCTGGGGAAGGAGGCACTGACAGCCCGTGGGACGCTTACAAAGAAACTTTGTCAGCAACCGCAGGAGCGACGACTTTTCCAAAGAAAACAAGCTGGGAGAAGGAGGTTATGGAGGGACTGTGCTGGTGGCAGGTTAATAGCGATGCTCCACGGACGGGGAAACCTGGCACGTGGTGATTTTGATGGGATTTACCCCAGGGCCCCCGTTTTTATGCCAAAGATAAGGAAGGGCGGCAGGGAGGTATGGGGGGAGCAGGGTCTTGGCAGAGGCAGGCTCCTGCTGGGAAGGGGGTGTCGGGGGGGGAGCATGCCGGCTGCCAGGGGGTCGGCAGGCGGCACGCTCCCCCCTGATGCCTGCCCCATAAGGGCTGCCATACGGGTGGCAAATAAAGCACTTGCCATTTTTCTTCTAATAGGGGCCGGCTGATGGGTGGCAGGAGACAGAAGCGGCGGTTTGCTGCACAGCCTGCCAGCGAATTTGTGACTGCCATCCAAGCACTGGGGAAGTGACTGGCAGTGGGGGAAAGACCTTATGGCATGCAACAATATTTGGAAAACATTTTTTTTTAAACCCTGGGGAAGAGAAGACTAAACATCCGGGTTTTCTGTTAATAAGCTCTGTTAAATGATAAGCCTCAGCTCTCCTGACAGCGGTGTGCTGCATGGGACAGCCTTTCCTTGCTGGAACGGAGACCAAGGGCTCAGACACCACAGCAGGAGTCAAAGGCAGATAGCCCTCAGTACTGTCTCCCTAGTTGTTTGAAATGCATAGAGAGGAAAGCACATATTCACTCTGTAATTAGTGGAGTTAAGGTATAAATGATGCAGCGGTGTTCCCTGAGCACGCAGCAGGAATCCGGAGGGATTCCTGCACTCATGGGAGGCTTTGCTTCCAACCTCCCTGAAGCTGGAGCGTGATTTTGGGACAGCCTGGCCCCCGGGGCTGAAGGAAAGAGTCTCTGGCTAAGCAGACGAGAGACACAAGTATGAGCAATTGCTTCCCAAGCGGAGATGATCATCTCTCCCTGGCGATGTTTTATGGAAGGCTGGCTGTCTCTCCTGTGAGAGGCAGCTCCTCTCCCTCCTTCCAGTGCAGGCACCGCCGCCGCTGCTGCTTGCTGAGAGCCTCTCACACCGCGATTGTCAGCGCTGGAGTGCACTTAACCTCCCCCAAACAAAGCCAGCGTGGATCCAGGCAGGCTCTTCAGCAAGGGTTGCCTGTCCCCCAGTTCATGCAGTTGCCACCAAGCCACCAGGTAGCACAGCTGACTACGTTATGAACTTACCACAGCCTTCATTTAATTAGTAAAATCAAAGATGGCAAATCAAAGATACTGTACTTCCATTGCTCTGTCACTTAATTTTGCAAAAGCAACTCTCACCAAGACAGAGGCAAGTAAACATTTGAAAATCAGAATACAAACCAGGTTATTGGCTTATGAGAAAGTTTTGATGCCCGAAGACAGGGACTTGACCTGATTTGCTACGTGGCTCCTGCTGGGGGGAGAGTTTGCAGGTCGGGTCCATTCTACCACCAGCACATTTGTGAAAACCCATGCTCTCGCCACGGTCATCTTCTTCCCTTTGATATCAGGATCATCAGTTTCCAAGCTGATAACTAGGCCTGTGCGATTCCCTGTATGGCACATGGGCTGCTCCTATAGCTGGGAATGGCCGGACCCCACAAGGCCATGGCTGGGCAGGGGGCTGGGTGGCTGCTGCCCCACCAGCAGCTGAGGGGGAGCAGGAGGCACAGCCCACCCCAAAAGCATGCTCTGCCATGTGCAACTTGATGGGTGCTGGGGTAACCCAGCTGCTGGTCCGGCCTTGGTTGGACTGTGAACCAAGCATTTTAGCTGTGGAGCAGCAGAGGACTGCAAGGAGCAGGCAGTGTTGAATTAAAAACCCCACTGGACCAGCTGGATGTGGCCACCCCTGCATGGCCCTGCAGGGTGACAAGGCCCAGGGCTTCCAGAGTGATGGGCGGTTTGGGTGCCTGTGTCTGAGGTGCTTTATAAAGCCCCCCAGGGACCTGCCCTGCTGTCCCAGGGGACAGCCAGCACTGGGGGCATTGCAGGGGGACAGTGCCCGGGCCCACGGAAATGGGAAACCTGGGCAGTGCATAAACAAAATCCCATTCAGCTCGAGGGGAAACACAAGCTGAAAAACAGCTGGGGAAAACTAATCCAAAACACACATGATTTTTATCTGCCCAAGTGTTCAGGAAGACGCGTTCATTCCTACAAATGGGTGTCCGTGTGGGGACGTGTGCCCTCGTGGGGCTGCCGCAGCATGGGGACATGGTGGCCGCCCACCGAGGAGGGGACGGGAGAGCCCGCACAGCAGATACCTGCCCCAGACCATGCTAGGAGAGCAGAAATTAGGAAGGGTGTAGCCAGAGGAGCCTTTGCAGCCACAAGCGCTTTGCAGGGGGATGACAAGAAATGCTGTTGTGAATTCTTAGCAGTGCCCTGGCAGCATCTGTAGCTGAAGCAAGGACAAGGGGCTCCTCGTGTGGGACCTGGGCAAAGGCATTGGGAGAGGGCTGATGATCCAAAGTGTTTACAATCTCAACAATGACATGTAAAACCACTAGCATTCAACAAATCTGGTTGATATCATTCCTTCCCCCTCAGGCAAGAAGAAAACCAGCTCTTTAAGACAGGACCCCTCTATGCAGCCAAACATAACACCATTTCTTGTGCAAAACTTTGCAGGAAAAGATTAAAACATCCTGTTGTTTCCCAAGCCTGCTGCAAACCCCCTCTCCAAAGGAGCCTGCCATGCCCCACTGGTACTGGGCAGTGGGCTCGAAGCTTCTTGCGTGGATCTGGGGATGAGGGCAGGGGTGAAGCAGGTAAACCCTCAGTCATCCCAAAAAGTCAGCTCGAGGGGGTTCTGGGTGGTTCAGGGGCTGTGTGGAGCTCCCTGGCATGCCATGAGCTGCTGAGGCACATGGCACAGGAGGGCCATATTTGAGATCAGAGGCGCACAGGCCTTTTTTTTCGAGTAGGAAGAGAAAATGAGGGTAACATCCAGCAGAAGCTGTGCTTAGGTATTCTTCAGGTGGCACCACAGCAGCACAACTCAGTTGCCCCAGCATTTCCCCAGCCTCGTTATTTCCCAGCAAAGCTCAGCCCACAATTTTGTCCGTATTTCTCCTTCACATGTGTATTTCTCAACACAGCACCCCTCAGTCCCTTCTGCAGAAAAATTTCCATTTTTAACATATTTCAAGTCCCACTCCTGAAAATCCCCATGAGCACCAGTAAATATGTGCTGAGTTCAGGTTTTTCCCAGTCATTGTGCACAAGACCTGCAGTATGAGATGGAATTCTAATTGGCTGAAATTCAACCAAATCTGTAGGAGAAAATCTATCTGGACCAGTGACCACAGACTGGTATGCTACAAATGCTCATATGCTTCAATTTCTTGGTATCACCAGGCTCTCTGAGTAAAATCCGGACCTTCTTGCATCTAAGGACAGAAGTGCCAGAGGAACTTTACATCATCTAGGTGGCACCAGGCCACCAGCGCAGAGCTGTGGGCATGGGCAGGGCTGGGCTGATGGCACTGTGCTGCAGGAGGGACCAATTGCAAGAGCAGCAGGTAAATCCCATTGGTTTCCCACCTGTTTTTCTCGGCCTCATGGGATAAAAGGTTTGGGGTGAGAAGTGGGGATGGCAGCTGGCAGGGGGAGTCACACTTCGTTGGGCTCATGCCCAGGTACCTGGTCCCTCTGCCAGGGCACCGGTGCCCAGCTGGCAGGAGCAGGAACTGCCTCCTTCCCCCTGATTTCCTGATGTTCAGCAGTGCAGGTCACCAGAAGCACGCTAAGGTGCTCTGCACCCCTACCCTCTGCACTGCAGGGGAAAACAATTTATCTTAGCATTGCCAAGATTTAGATACTTATCGCTGTCTTGTCTGGCTGGTTGCCTCCAAGAGTGGAGCTAGAGGGATAGCAGCCCGCGGGGCATTGTGGTCGGCTTTTGTGAATGGCAAGAAGTGCTTCGAGGCAATGGAAATAAAAGCATTGTGGGAGCACTGGATGAGAGAGCCAGAGAAGCCTCACATTGTTCCTGAGTCCCTAAAACATCTCCCTGGATAAAATAATTGTATTTAAGAATGAGAAATAGAGGGCAAAGATTATTTTGAAGTGCGAAATTAACAGACTCTTCACCTCCTGCCTGAGGAAAACTTTCAAGGCTTCCAAGGATAAAGAAAAGGACCCAAGGACCCGAGCCACCTGCGATCTGCTGATGCCACTGCTCTGCTGAGGCTAGAGACCTTGAAGCGAATATGTAGGGACTCAACAACACCAGCAAGGGATGGGGACGTAGAATCCTTTTGCAAAACACTGAGGTGCCATTGATTGCCAAGACAATGCCTGGAAAAGCTTCACGGCAGGTGGGAAATAATCAGAAGGCACCGAGGGGTCCATCCCTCCCAGCTTGAGGGGCTGGAGTGTTCCCTATGGCTTTGACTCTCAGACACATCGGAAAGGAGCTGGGGACAAGCAGAAATAGATGGAGAGCAGACACCAGCCATTTGTAGTGTAGAGTGGACACCCGCTGTCCTTGCAGCAGAGAGGGAGGAGAGCGACTCAGAAATTAAAGTGAGAAAGACGGCTTCAAGACTGTGTAAGAGCTCCTCAGGGTAGACTGGCTATCTCCAACCAAATAGTGCTTGCAGATCTGCCTGATTTAAGCCTGTAGAAGATAGCTGGAAGGCTCACAGTTAATCCTTTGAGCCTCTAAAAAGGAGAGCAAAGAAGAGGTGTTACTGAGGCAGCTTCAGAAAAAAAAAAAAAAAAAAAAAGGCTTGATCCAAGAGAAAGGAGGAAGAGGGTGTTAAAAAGGGATTGACAAGCTTCTTAAGCTTGAAAGAAGCAGCATCCCTAAAGGCAAACAGGTACACACAAAGGTAGTGCTAAAATTATCCCAGTTTTTAAGACTATTTAGCTGTTGTTGTTTAAATACCATCCTATTATTGTTTTTTCATCCCAACAAGTTGTCCCAGGGATGTTTCTGAGCTCCCAGGCCCGTGTATGCTATCCTGCCACTCTCCAGCCTGCAGGCAGGACTGGGCAGGTACCCAGAGACCCCAAATCCTGCTTTGGGCAGGGAGGAGACCCAGGAGCCTGGCCACAGGCAGCCGCTGCCCTCCCTCCACCCAGGCGCAAGAGCCAGGTGAGACTGTCTCAATGAACAGAGATAAATTGTCAGAGACCTTCATCTAGAGAGACAACCAAAGCCTCTCTTGCCTCCGCTGCCCTTGCACACGTAGGTGCCAACACCAAACACTCCCAAGACTCTGAAGCCAAGAGCTCTCCATCTCTGACCACGATACAGATTGTTTCAAGCGCACCGGGACTGTGGGCTCTCAAAGCTGCTCGGTTGCCCCTAAATTCGTTCCCGCTGACCTTGACAGGCATTCGACAAGGCAGCACTCAACAGCACCATTGCATTGGCCTCAGAAATCCCACAGCTCATTGCCAAACACTTTCAGATATGCCTCAAATATTTAGAGAGTCACTCAAATGCCACCAGAGCTCCTCCGCAGGTATCACTGGATTTATCTTTCCTTACATGAAATTTGGCCCTCATACCAAACTCTGCAAAGGGCAAAACCTCAAGGGACAAATACACAACTGCAGAACATGATGTTGAGCTTGCTGATGCACATAGTAAGCTTGTGAGGAAGGTAAGGTGAAGTAACAGTGATAGAAAACAAAAATAAAATGAAGATGGGAGCAGGCTTTTTTCCATTGCTCGGTCTGTTTTGGGATTATATTTTCTCTATTCATGAAATAAATGACTTGGCCCTGCTGCTTGCCCGGTACAGTAAGTATCCGCAAGACTGGCCCTTGGTCAGTTTGCACAAGCCAGTTTGTCAAGCACTTGCTATGAGGGGTGTGCAGCACCACAGCCCCAGGTCACAGGGTATCCATACGGATATAGACATAAACTATGGGAACTGCCACGTTTGAGCCTGTAGCATCATCATGAAAGCTTCCCGTTTCCTGTTTGTCAAATAAAAACACTTCTCTGACTTCCCACCATTCATCCCCCCTGGCATGTGTGATTCCAGCTGTGGGGAAACAGCTAAAAAACATGTTAGTCTGGCAATGCAGTGGGAGGTCATCTAGGGTCAGCAGAAGCTTTTTTGTATTGGGAGTGGAAGATGTGAGCGGTAAAGCTGTGGCTCAAAGGACGATACCATGGGGCGTTAGCCGAAAGCTTGCGCTTTTTAGGGCGAATAGAAATAGGGCAGGATCCAAAGCCCTGAAGCCAGCGGAAAGAGTCTCTCTAATTCCAGTGGTCTATGAACCAGGAACATGTGGATTTGGCTGAAAAAATGTTTTATTTCATAGTGCTGTATAACGGAGTCACTCTCAGCGAGCCCTTGATGGCAATGGACCTTGAGGTTTTACGGGACAATGGCATTTCAGCTTAAGAAATGGAGTGCAAAGATCACCGTCAAGAGTGGATTTGACAGACACCATTTCACTAAACTAATTAGAAAAAGAAGGAACGCAGGAGAATGACAGCTGCCTCCAAAGATAATAGGAAACCTGTCTCTTTAAATGTGCTGGGCTTTTTCAATGCAGACCAGGCAGAGCTATAATCAGAGCAGCAGCGGGTCGGATTTAGGTTCAGTACAGTATAATTCCATTGCAGGGACCATCCAAGAATACTTTGGCAAGCTCAAATATATTGAAATTGCCTTGGCTAGTGGCTTGCAAAATGGCTGTGGAAAGTTAAGATAATTAGAGCATTGTGGAGAGGACAGACAGTAAAATAAAGGGTAGAAGACAAAAAAAGACAAGCCAATAAAAAAAGGATTACAGACATGAAGAAAGTTTCAGAACAGAATAATTGAAGGAGAAAGGCGTACCCAGCAGATTGGAGTCGGGTCGTTTGTACAGAAGGAAAAGGACAAGCATCAAGTAAAAAAAAGACCAACCTCCCAACAATTTGAGATTAATAAATGAATTTAAAAACACCAAGAAAAAAACAGCTGGATTTCTGAATGGATTTAAATTAGAAATCAAAGAGGAAGCGTGAAAGAAGAAAGTCGCTACTTTTGGAAGCCACATTTTGAGTTGATCCTTGCGTGTTTGGCCTGACTGGGAGTAGGACAAGCCAGGTAATAAAAAGTCAGTGATGTAAACTGAGAAGTCTTTCACTGAAGCAGTGGCACCTTAGTCAATGTTAGCAAGTCTGGGCCCCGTTCAGCCAGGTGCTTGAATCTACACCTAAACACATGCATGGCAGAGACCCATCAACCCCTACAATTACACGCATAGGAACCCTGCTTAGTACCAAGTCCCTTGTTACTGGAAGCCTGAGATGACTATACATTGTGAAACACCCAAGCCAACAGGAATTTTGCCAGCAGCTACAATGGGATGAGTTCTGCAGGCATCTATTTTATAAAAAAGAGACGCTGCATTAAAACCGGGGCACTAACACTCTCCCGGTGGTCCCTAGCTCCAGAGTTGTTCATCCTCCGGTATGAAAGCAAACTACACATCCACACTGTTCGTTCACACACACAGAGCTTGCTCTCAGCTCTGGTATGCGTTTGCCATTTACGTTCTCATTTTGTATTCCTGATTTCTACTTGCTGTTCCTTTTGTGTTTAAATATCCAACAAAATGTATTTGCATAAGAGTTTGGGTCTACACAAACACGGTAACAGAGATGTTTCTCTCCCACACAAGCAAAGTTATGCTTCTACATATTACTTACACATGTATACATAATGTATATGTATACTTACTATAAACACATGCACATATATATAACTGTCCTCATACAGTTCCATTTTCCACAGAGGAAGCAACTTCTATGACTAATGAGTAACATTATCATCCATGTTGTCGCGATCAGTTAAGAAAGCAAGAATGATGAAGAGTTTTTGAGATTTGTGACCGCTGCCTGGCTCTGCCAGCCGAAGGAGGAGGATGGGGCTGCAGGAGGAGGCGGTGTGTTCAATAAATCCCTCATCCCCCCAGCCCTGAGCAGGCTGGGCTGTCCATGAGGCTGGTCATCATCTGACATGCAGCCCAGCTCCCTGCAGATGCTGGCTCCCCTCTCTGATCTGCCACTGATATATTCCCTTTTCTGTGCCTGTACTGGGTAACCGAAAGGGTTTTTAAGGCTTGTGGACCTGATCCTCAGCTGTTGTAAGCTGACACAGCTCAGCTGTGGTGGAGCAGCATCACTAGATTGCAGGTAAACTTTCGGTCTTGCAGGCTGGTTTTGCTCACTGGCTGACACAAGTAATGTGGAGGGGAATGTCAGCACGTTCCTCCTTGTGTCAGCCTTCCCAGCAACTTGCACCACCATCATAAGACTTTTATTTACTAGTATTAACCTTCACAACAAAAAAAAAAAAAAAAAAAAAGAGGATTTGTAAATAAATTGCAAGTCAGGATTGACAGTGTGCATTCACAAATGTGACAAGCGGAGAGCATTTCTGCAGGTGGGGACCTCTCATGCCTCCAGATACGAGATAGCTACTCGTTTGCAGAGGTTCACTAACTTTTATTTCAAACTTGGCATTATGAAATTTCCCTCAGTTTCCTCTAAATCAGATTGCTCTTGCCGTGGGTGGGGGCAGGCTGCGAGCCCAGACAGACTGATGGTCCCTCCAGCTTGGAGATTTCTTTCTTCCTCCGGCCTTACTCTCATTTTCTGCTCAAAGAGGAGGACACCATGAAAACAAAGAGCTTCTCCCCAGACCAGCACCCCATGCGGATGTCCAATCGACAGGGGGTCACCGCACAAAACTGCACAGAAGCACTGGTAGTGCTTTAGATCAGAACGAAACAGCTAGCCTGAGCTGTGAAAATCGTCACCGAACAAAGCATGAACCACAGCCACTTTTAATAAATATGCTCCAGGTATAGATGAGGAGCTCATGGACCACAGCCCTACCCTGGGAGGCAAATTTCCAAGGTAGCTGAGCCTGCCTTGAGACGTGTGTTACAGACAGCAGCGGAGCGGAGCTGGCTGCGTCAGGGTGAGGGGCGCAGAGTTTCTGCAGAGCCCCCGCTGCCGGCAGCCCCTGCCCCAGCCATCAGTGAAACGATCTCTGCCAAAGGGACACCGCATCCGCAGCGGCGGCGGCTACAGCTCGGGCTGTCCTGTGGCTGTTTCATCTCACAGGCTGTGACAGACACGGGAACACAGAAAAATGTTTCTCGTTTCCCACCACGACAGGGTTATAGCTTGTACCAAAAGCCTAACGCGTTAGCGGGGAGCACGATGAAAATTTCATCAGGCAGCTGTTCTCCCTGGTCCTTGCGGGGACTTGTCCCGGTCCCACAGCCTCAGCCTCCCGCTGCCCATGCCGGCAGGCTCAAGGTCCTGTGACGAAACGCTTTAATGTGCAACAGGGAAAAAAATATTACCTGGAAATGCCTGGACGTGCAACTCCTGATGCAATGAGCATCAGCCCTGCTCTCTTTTCATCCTTGTAGATGTGCTTCATTACTAACTTTTCATGTGACAACTGTTTGTGCATTAAAAGTGCTTCACAAAACACGAATATTGGAAGTGTGGGCTTATAATAGCCCATATCAGTAGGTCCAGACTTTTAAATGATGGTGACCGGGAAACTGGAATGCAAGTCAGAGGGGTCTGTTCTGACCATCCTACCCTCGTTTTCTATTCTTCAATTAAACCATTGCTTTTAGCTCTTCATTTTTATCAGTATTATATAAAACTAGGACAGAGTAAATGAAAATTTATAATTTATAAACAATCTGGGGAAAAAAAAAATCACTGAATTATTTATGGCACTTTTGAAATATGTGTTTGTTACTTGTACAAAAATTAGTTGTTAGGTCTTAATCATGGTGGTGCCACAAATATGTTGGAAATTAGGACTCACAAACCTGCTTGTTTGGAAAGAAAAAAAATGCTGTAACTCTACCTACAATTGGAAAACGCAAAGCAAACTGATTTTGAATGGTCTTGTTAAACAAGTGCCAATTATTGAATAATTCTCTGACCTAAACAGAAAGTTATTGTATATGGAAAGATTTTTCTTTTTCCCGGAGAGTGCTTTATACCAGATGCCCTTTTAAATTGTTTTGAATTCTCTGTAGGCAGTAGATAACTAAACCTACAGAATGTAGTAATGGCAAAAAGGAAGCAATCAAGTTGGCCACTTCTAGTTAAGAGTCATGGAAAAGGCATCTGTTCTATATGAATTGCAGACTATAGGAACTTTGACAGTTCATAGACCAGACTTAATTTATTAAACTAAGTTTCTAATATAAACAGTAATTCGTTTCAGGCTCTGACACTGAAGGTCTGGATTATGTGAATAAAACATAAAGACCTCCGTTGGCCTCCTGAAAAAAGGTAGTTTTGCTGCATAGGAAGAAAATAACCGAGTGTGCCGTAGTAAAAGGCACCAGTGCCCAGGCCATGCCCTGCGTGCACCGAGGTGTGGGGCGCAGCTCTCCCTGTGCCCCCCGCCCAGCGTGGGTACCACCAGCAGCCCCTCCAGCCAGCAATTCCTGCCTGTGCTCAGTCACCCCGGCGCGGAGCATCCTCGAGATCGAGGATGGCAGTTGTCAGACATGTCAGCAAAACCGCAGTTTGAAGTCTTCAGAGAGACATTCATTTGCAAACAAAGCAATGACTAATGGGATGAACGCTGGGAAGAAAGATTGAGAGATGAAGGCCTTGACGCCGCGTGTCTGCTGCCTTGCTGGGAAAGCTGTGACCCCAAATGCAGCCAGGGCACGGGCTTGTGAGGGACACACCTGCCCAGGCACTCGCACACCTGCCCTGGCAGGGTAGGGGACACCCTCTTAATGGACCTGACTGCTACTGGTGCCTGCAGTGCATATGCACACACGCATATGAAAATAATTTCTCAGTGGCAGTATAAGGCCTGATGCAGATCAGCAAATATTGCTATCAAATACCTGAACAAAATGAAATATGCAAAGCATGATTTACGGGAGACCCTCGTTTTGTCTGCTGAGCCCTGTCTTCATCCAGGTCTGGGAGAAGCACGGATCAGGGAGTCTCAGGGCCCGATGTCAGCAAATGTTTATCTTCAAGCACTTTGGTAATTCAGGTGAACGCAGTAGGACTATTTCAGTGCTTAAAATTAGGCAGGTACCTAAACAATTTCCTGGATCAAGTTTACATTCATCTCAAGTTTCAAGCACTGGCTTTGCTGTAGCTTTGACCAAAAGTTTGGTCATAACTCAGAAATCACACACAACTATTTCCTTATGTCATCAGCCCTCGGCAAAGACCGAGTATGGAAAACCTCAGTTAGGGTTTTTTCCCCGCCAAAAAAAAGTTATGGAAACGAGTGATGAGATGAAAGCGTTTTGCATCGGCGCTGGCCAGTCCACTGCCATCGATAAGAATAATGGACCAAAGTTTGGGGCAGCAGGAGCGTGAAAGCAGCCGCTCAGCCTCCTCTCCAAAAGCCAAAGCGACTGCCCCATGGCCTTGCACTCCAGCAGGCGGCGAGGGGTGGCTTCTGTGCGGCACTTTGCTGAGGCTGAACCCGCCGTGTTGCCAACCCCAGCTAATTGCTTGATTCCCCAGCTCATTTGCCTGAGAACGACTGAGAATGTGAGACAGCGCAGGGTCTATAAAATCATTAATTGAATTACTAGTGTGGAATAAGTAGCGCATCAATTTGAATTCACCATCACCCCCCTCCTCTCCTCCCCCGTGTTTTAGAGACCAATCCTACTGTTGATATGTGCATAGCTTCGGAAGGAGGCTCAATAAATAGATGTGCTATTCTAGCTAAACAAATTTATTTTTCCAGCTGTTCTACTGAATTAGTAAATTGTAATGTTGACTTCAGACTATCTTCCCCATAAAATATATGCTGGCCTGTATATTTTACTGGCACTTCTTTTGCAACACCTCATTAAGGGCTGATCCAATCCGTATCCCAATCTATTGGAATTTTGCTTTGACCCAAGTAAGCTTTGGACCAGGGTGCAATATTGATTCAATACATATTTACTTTTGCGTGCTCTCTCCCCTTACTTTGTCTTTTAAGAGATTTTAGGGCAATAATTGCAGGTACAAGTGGGCTTGGAGTTTTGTGCCAAATGTGTTCTCTGAGCGCTTGTGGTTTCACCGGCACATACTGATGATTGCTTGTTTGGGAAGCAATCAGGAATTTTTGTCCAGCCTTGATATGGAAACCTCTCTTTAGCCTGCCTCTGTGTTCAAATGGACTAAAAGCTTTTACAAATTTTGCAGGTTGGGTTTGCCATTGTTTGGCATCTTCCTTTTCTTTTACACCAACATATAGCAAGCAGCAGTGTTACCAAGTCACAGCAGCAGCATTTCGATCTCCTACATTAGTATAAATTAATTCTGGGCTACAGTTCAAATGTACCATTTTTAAAACCAGTATCACATTTCAGCCAGGCGAAGCTGAGCCTGGTGGCCTTTGCCCCGTGGTTCCGAGCGTCCCCTGGGCAGAGCAGCCTGGCACTGCCATTTTGGGGGTCCCAGCTGGCTGGGTGAGATGATCTGCAGGGCAGGGACAAGGCTGCAGGCAGCACGTCCCCAAGGTCTAACAGGTACCAGGCAGATGCCAGGCAGGTATGCCAGCAACGGTCCAGCACAATCTCCACATTGCCACCAAAACCTATCAGCTCTGGCAAATCAGCACATTCCCGTGAAAACCCCGTTTGGTGGCAGAGTCCTGCCGAGGGCTGCTGCATCCCAGACAGCTGGAACCACCAGCACTTTTGTAAGCCACTAGACAGAAGCGGCTACCGTTTAAAATGCCTGAGAGAAGCAAATGAAGACCAAAGTATTTGTTGATATTATCCCACCCAGGATTCTTCCTCCTCAGTATTTTTCCCTAAGAGGAAAAATTGATGTGTGTTGTAATGCTGATAGATACACAGAGTTGTTCACATCCGTGCTTTAACTTCTTTGAAGGTTGTGGGTTCCCAGCATCACTAAAATAGCCTTTAATAACACAAAAATCAATCTGAAACCTAAAACCATCGATCTAAGCCTACAAACGGGAGGGACAGGCTGAGGAGAGGGACGGGAGCAGCTCCCCCGCCGCTGCGGTAAGGCTGCGGGGAGGCGGGTGCTGGGACACGGGGACGCAGCCGGCCCCGCGACGGGACGGGACGGGACGGGGGGCTGGCGGAGCGGGCAGCTGGCGGCAGCTGCCTGCAGCGGGCAGGCGGTACCGGAGGGGACGCGGGATGCCGGCGCTGCCTGGCGGCCGCGGTTTCGGCTCGTCCCCGGGGGGGGGGGGGGGACCGGTGGTGCGGGGGTCCCGGCGCCGCCGCTCTGCAGCGGAGCCCCGGCGGGACGCCGCGTTTCAGGCGGGCTGGCCGGGGAGGGGGAGAGAGAGAGGGGAAGGCAAACGCAGGAAGGCAGGACCCGCGCCCTTCCTCCTCGACCATAGAACTATACCCAAACAAAACCGGAGCAAAATTTAAAACAAGTAAAGAACAAATAACCCGCTTTTAATGTCGTCCTGATGCGAGAGGGATTCTAATACCATTTCCACATCCATTAGGCAAAGGATTTTGCATGTTCCCTCACAAAGAGTGAGCATTTTCAGCGGCTTTCCCTTAAATTAAGATGACAGGTTACCACTGCACAGTGTTGTTAATCTTTTCCTAAAAGCTTAATGTTACTGCTTAGTAGTTTACTAATAAATCAGAGAAAATATGTAATGTCATTTTGGTTTAGATATAGATGGATGACTTTTTAGTATTTGTAAAGTTGTGAAACAGGTACTGTCATGGCATTCAGCAAAAGGAGCGATACTTGCCGTGGTAGCTGTATTCCTTTCTGCCCTAGGGCCACAGAGCATTACACCATTCACATGATCAAAACCAATTCAATACTCTGTCATATATACTCCGCTAGTAACTGGCTTTCAGCTGTCTTTCATGCAAGCTCTATTAAGGATGGTCATTAATTTTCATATGCTTTCTGTTACTTTGATCCTATTTTTCATAATTTTAACCTTTCTTTCCCCTGAAAATATTCTGGTCATAACTTTTTAGGATATTTTTCTTTTTTTAAGCATGCATCATTGCTGTTGTTATCCTACACTTGATTTTGACGCTGAATTCCCTCTAGTTTGTGCACTTACTGCTTTCAATGCCACACAAGTCCATTTAAATTGGTAGCTGGGATATGACCACATCCTTCCCTTTTGCGTGCCACCAACGACGGGGGACAGTGCATCTTCACAGGGATATTCTGAGAGGCAGCGTAAGTGGAGGAGGGCTTGACTGGCTTTATCTTTATTGTTGGGCAGTTTGATTTTACTGCCCAGGAAATGGCTAGCAACACTGGAAGCAAACAGAGCCACGGAGGGGAAGGGACCTTGTCCTTGCAGCGAGACAGGCAGCTGCTGGGGCATCTGCCATGTGTCCCCCATGCACCGCTGAGGGGCTCACCCTGATTTTCCAGTAGTACTACCCCCCTCCCCCCCCGGTTTACTGGTAGATCTGTCTTTGCCTACATGGAGTAGGTATCCCTAAAAACCAGTGGTCACCAGTAACCTGCAACACCAGGGGCCACGAGCACAGCACCCATCAGGGGTGCAAGGAGAGGTGAGGGCTGCTTGCTGCTACGATGGGTCCTGTTCATTTGGCCACCAGGGGTGGGAGCAAGGCCATGAGAGAAACTCATGTGGTCCTACATTTGAAACCGGTTGACATTTCTGAAAACTCAACCTCTCTGGGGATGACCTTGGGCATGAGTTCTCCCATCGCATTGATGTAAACCAGGAGTAACCTCATTCCAGTGAGTATTACACAAGGGTTAGTGTAAAACCAGTATGAGCATGAGACAAAACACCTGTGATAGACCTGAAACTGATCTTGCAAGGGAAAAAAAAAACAACTTGGCCCATAGCATTTGCCTCTCTAAAGGCATTTTTGCCCAGTTGCCATTGCTACAGATGGTGAACAGCATTTTTTAGCTCTCTGCAAAAGTGGCATGACCCATTCAGCAGAAACACAGCACTCCTCTGGAGAGAGGAGGTAGCCTCTAAGAGGAAGCGAGCAGAGGGGAAAATCTCCATTTCCACTCAGACCATTGCCTGCTATTGCACAGGTTCTGACTGCAGCTGCCTTATGGAGGGGCTGCAGTTTTGCAGCAGAAGGGGGGGACCAGAAACATAGACGAGGGGCACCTGTGCCACCACCTGCCTGGCTCCCCAAGGGTGGGGGACAAGCCCCAAGTGGGGAGCAGGACCTTGTGCCTGCCCTACCCAAGGCTGTGGATATACCCATGTCAGGGCAAGGTGGCCCCACACAACCCCCATGGGTACAGACCAGAGCAGGAGGAGGACAAGGGCCAGTCCCAATACTGGGCCATCCAGGCACTGGCCATCCAGGGTGCCGGCGGCCACTTCCCCTTTACAGGAAATTTTTACAAGAAAAGCCCCGAGAGCCCGTTTTGTACTTTCTAACGCCAGATCTCGTCTATATTCTTAGGTGCTCCTAAGGCCTCCAAATTATTGCTTCCTGGTCGTTTTTACTTCTCCTTATTAACTTAATAGGTTCTCTGATGAGCAGAAGCAACTGCAAGCACCCAGGAGCCACCACCAAATGACCCTTCTCATTTAAACCAGAACTCGTGATTTTGTGCTGGTGAACTATGCATTTTTTGCTGCACAATAGATGGCAGTAGAGAAAAAAGGCTGAGATGAGACAATTTATAGTTTGGAATATGCAGCTGATTTTTTTCCCCCCTTCAAATCACCGTACAGTATTTGTTGCTTTCTTCTCAGCAGAGAGCTTTCCTAGAAAAGGCAGTCTGGTGCGGATGAGGCTAGATGAAATAAAAGATTCATGCATGAATAATTAACGTATTGGAGGCCTCACTTGAACTTGTTGCCTTACCCAGATGAATGAGTTAACATGTTGGAGATTATTATAAAGAGGGACTATTCTGCTCTGGTAGATCAAATCAGCCGAAAATGATGAAGTATTGCCGCACATATAAATATATGTTTGGTACTTAAAAATAACCCTTCCAATAAGTATAGTCATATTGGAGTTCAGCTACGCTGACAGTCGCAGCGACACGATAAAAAGATTTGGCATGAGTCATTCAATTTGACTTTTGCACTGAAATGAGATGCGAGCCTGGGAACTCGCTCTATGTAGGGCAGCCGCCAGGCGGGTGGGCAGCTCCCACCTCCCCGCTTTCGCAGCGCGGGGGATGAGCGGCAGCGAGCAGAGTGGGAGAACCTCCAACTTCAGTACAAAGGCCACTGGATAAAGGCCCAGCTCTTCCAGCTCTCACCAGCTCTTCCCCGCAACCCCGGCTGCTGCCGTCCACAGGGACTCGCCCAAGCGCCGAGTTGGATGCCAAGCTGGGCATCGCCCGGTGGCCACAGGGCCCGCGCTGGAGCTGGCAGAGAGTGATGGAGCCTGCACTGAGCAGAAAGTGCCCCTTAACTGTAAATAGCCATGGTTTACCATAGTCTTTTTAATTTAGCAAATGCTTTCCATTACTGCGTACTTCCTTGAAAGCTAATTGCCACAAAAAGGAGTCTTCCTTGTAAATCGACATCAAACTCATGCTAACCACGGGAGGGAGAGAAAATTTAATTACAAACTTTAATTCTTACCTCAGCTTTACTAATTTTTAATTGTGCCTAATAATAGTGAAAACCAAGCTGGGAAAAATGCAGGAGATTAAACTTACCGCAAAGAAATTGCTAGATTTCCTATTCAAAAGTATGCTGTGGCTTTCCTGCCTACCCATACCTCTCTATATCCCACAGCTCTACCAGTAAAATAAGGTTGGGAAAGAAAACCGTGTCATCACTTTTCCATGCCTCCATTCAGCAAGACCTTTCTGTTGCAGGCAGCAGAGAGCTGTGTCGAGGACAACGTTCTTCTGCCATGCACGTTGCTTGTGGGGTGCCCGGGGTGCGAAGGGACGGCAGCCGTGGGGTTGGTGCTCAGCAGGGAGCAGGACTTGGCAAGGCTTTTGTAAACTGAGATGGCAGCATATCCTGGTCCCAGTTGTGGCTCTCTCTGCATTAATTGCACAGGAATTATTCCAGAATCAAATTATTTTTCCTTCAGCCAAAGCTCCTCTAACACCATGGCAGGCAGCGTCCCACCACTCGGTGCGTTACGGTGGCTGCAGCCCCGGTGCCGAGCTGGAGAAGTGCGAGGTCACTCTGGCACGCTGCACCACGCAGGTGATGGGTCCTCTCCGCACGGCCTTTCTTTTCCAGAGCGAGTTGAAGGTGTGTCGTGTCATGACATTATCCAGGACTGCTTGAAAATAAAAATAGATTGGAAGTATTTTGGAGACGTTTCTGTCTATTATCTCTCGGCTGTACAGTGCTGTCAAGCAAAACGTCCTCTTTCTTCAATCAGTGCATAAACACAGACCAGATACAGCAGGGCACGGAATTTGTGTGCAAAAATGCCTCATTTGTACATACAATTCAATTTTCAACAAACTGAAAGTTACCGCTAGCAGCCGTCGTGGTCACAGCAGAGCTTTTCTTCCAGCCCCAGCCGTGAACCGGGGCTCACAGGCTGCCTGTAGCTTGGGCTTGAGCTGCCAAGGGTCAGCAGACCCATGGTGAAGATTGAATGGCACCTTTCTATACACAGGTCCCCTGGCTGCTCGCACGGTCGTAAGTTGATGCACTTCATCCACATGCACCTTCAGTAAATTGATATTTCCCCATATCTGGGCAGCAGCAGCACAGGGATGCAGAATGGGCCTCTCACCTGAGGCTTTATTTAGCTCTCCCTAAGGCTGCTCATCAGCTTTGGCAGGGGAGGCAGGCAATGCTCCCTGCCCGGCTTTGGCGGGGGCTTGCTGGTGGAACTGTCCTGTTCAGCAGACAGTTCAGGGATCCGGTAAGAAAACCTTCACCTGCTAACAATATTTTTCCACTTAGATCTGTTCCTAAAGCTTATTGCCACATCAAATCCCATTATAGAAAATAAGGAAATGTTAAAATTAAGAACTAATGTTCACATGAAAGAATTTTTTTTACTATTTCCTTCAGCAAACCAATGAATGTTTAACAGTTGAAATTGCTTTGAAACAGCAATAAATTATTTCATGCATACATGCCAAATATTAAAACCAGAAGGCTTCTTAATATGAAGTCACTGGTACCGAGATTCATGTTTGCCTTTGTTAATTATCTACTTGTTTATTAGCTTAGTTTCACTGAGGAGCTGCTGATATCCCCGAGTTAAGGATTTCGGAGCTGTTCACAGGATGTAATAATACAGTTTTATTGGGTGCTTGTTGAGAAAGCGTTTTTAGTTGTTTGCACTTAAGCAGTAAAACTGCCTTTTCACTCAGCCCGAAGCCCCCTGCACAGGTCCCTGCTGGCCCATGCCCCCCGGGGTGGCCACAGTATCTCCCCGCATCGATGCCGAGGGAAGGCGGGATGCTGTTCTGGCACGGCAGCTCACGCACATCTCTCCCTTGGTCTAAAACCGGCCTCAGCCAGGCCAAGCCTACCCTGAGGCCACGTTCCCTGAGACACCAAGAGGTGTTGCTTGGAAAGTCTCATTCTGAGTATGCAAACCCAAAGAGACCCAGCCTTTGCCAGGGATTTAGTATTTTAAATTTGGGAAGATTTTTAATTTTCAGCAGATTGTGCATTCTCTAGACAGCAAACTTCTCTCCTCCGGGAGGAAAAAACAGTGGCACAGTGGGAATACGTTATCATTGAGCAAAGAATTTTTATGACTAGGATTAAGAAGTTATTCCCTCAAGCTTCACCTCCCAGTGCTGAGGCTCTATAGACAACTTTAAGGAAAAGAAGCTTCCAGATGTACTGACTGCAAGGAAAGGCTTGAAATCTTCAGGTACATATGGGGTGAGAAACTAAATGCCTCCAAATCTCACCAGTTAGCAAGACCTCGTCGTGTTCAACCCAGTCTAATCACTCTGGAGCACTTGACGTGCTCAATACTGCGTGCATCCAACCTCAAACTCATCCTCCCATCCACCAACTCGCCTGAAGAACCTGCTGCCTCGGAATGGTCCTGCCTTTTGGGTGCCTGTCCCTGCACCCGCCGTCCGGCAGCCCCTGCAAGAAGAGGGGTGAATCGCAGAGCAGGGCAGCTGCTGCTACGGCAAAGGCTGTAGTGGCATTTCCACAGTAAACCCCTGCTTGGGGGAATTTTCAAACGTGACCATAAAGCTTCGCTCGGAGCCTCAAATGTGGCTTTAGGCCAAGAACTGAGCCAAAGCCTATTTTCTTCAAATTCAAGCCCTCTGAAACGAAACCACCATGGCCTTTCTGAAAGCAATGCCAGCATGAAGGGCAAGGCGGGACACGCCTCAGCTGTGGTCTGATGCCTCCTTAATCCATGGGGCACAGCCAGAGGACAGCACCAGCATGGCAAGGGCACACCTCCCTGATTTCCAGTGGATGCTGGGCAGCACCCGCCGGCACACCGCACTGCACCGCGCCGGGCTGCAGCACCCCACGGCACCGCCGTGACAAGGGCACCAGGAAGAGGGGCTGGGAAACACACCCTGGATGCTGGCAGGCACCCATGTCCTCCTAAACAAAAACAGGTTTTCTACTAACTACGGATATATTACACAATAATTAGGGCAAAAAGAATTATCTTATATTTTCTTCCCTCAAATCCAGCAAATGACCCTTCTAGAAATGTTTGTTACATTTTCTTAAAGAGACTTTAGAAAATACCAGCTTTGGCTTTGAAAGCCTGTGATATTTTGAAACGCAACTTTTCCTATTGCTGCTCGAAACCCACAGAAGTTTAACACACTGAGAACAGCACAAATAAAAAAAAAATCCCATGAATAACAACACACACATCTGACTTACTCCGGTGTTTTTTGGAGGCAATACAGGTCCCATGCTGCAGGCCCCCTGCAGGGTGCACGGTCCTTCAGCCTGTGATGGTAACTCAGCTGCAGGTTACTAGTAGACTGAGACATGCTTTTCCAGAAAGATAATAATTTTTTGGGCATGTGTGGCAGATGGGAGTGTTAACTCATAGTGTTAGGAGTTAACCTGATTGTATTATAATGTGATAGCTCCACAGCTAATGCCCATCAGCACTGTGGGCCATTTACTTTATCATAAAATAAAATTAATTGAGTGAAAATAAATTGCAGAGGGATACAGAAGAATTTGAAACCATATACATGAAATACACAATAGCTCAAATCTCTCGTGACACTTATCTTCATTAGGGAGGAAACAATTATTATTAATTCTCTCTTTACAAATAAATATCCTGAAACTCACAACAAGATTTACCACAGGGGCTGTGGATGCTGATATGGCTACATGAGCACTAAATTTTCTTTTCCTTTGAAGAAGGACTTTCAGACTCAGCAAAACGTTATGGCAAGGCTGGTTGCTGGTGCCCACAACCCGGTGAAGCCTGCACAGAGCCCACAGGGAAAGGATGTGGGGGTCCCTGGTGCTGCTGCAGGAGCAGCACGGAGTTTTCCCCCAGCCAGGTGAGCAGCCAGGAGCTGTTGGCTGGGTTACGGGCAGCTAGAGTTAGCTAATGGGCTGCAATATTTCTAATGGAGAATGTTTATTTGAGTGCATGTGTGCATTTGCCAAGTATAGCGAGGTAATGACATTGAGGCTTATTGATAATACAGTTATAATTCCATGTAATGACCAACTGAGCAAAATGATACAACCATCTCTCCTTCATCTATTATGCTCCTGTCCACAGAGACTTCTCAGTTAAGGGCTGTTTATTTCTGCAGCAAGACATAGACCAGATATGCAGAATATAAACCTTCCTATTAGGCCTCACTAGTATACTTTTTTCCTTCCAAGTCATTTAATGGCACGTAATTTTAGGGATCAGCTTTCTGGTCGTGCGGTGAGCTAGGAGTCAGAAACGCAGCCGTGAGAGTGGCGCTGAGTGAGAGGTAACAACCCTGCCCAGTCCCAGCCGCAGACACCTCCTGCGCTCCCACTCAAGAGGAGCCTTTATTTGTTTTCTTACAGGGCAGCCACAAATTCCTGTGAGAGGATCTGACGCGTGTTAGTGATGGCCTTCCACAGGTCACCATTAATTAACTTCCCTAAAAAACTAGTAGGGCAAAAGACTTTTTTTTTTTCTCCTTTTCTTTTTTTTTTGACATCTGTATACTGGCAGTCCCTCAAGCTGTCCGGTGTCAATGAGCAGTGTGTGGGCAGCCCTTTCGAGTGCTGCCACATGCAGGCATCAATGGATGTGCCGAGAGCGCTGCTCCTGACATGGACACCCCAGTTTTCTGCCAGGTCCTGTCCTGGACCCCTTACACTTCTCCATCAGGGCTGGGGAGACACACCCGGGCTGCTTCCCCAGCCCGCATCCCCAGCTAACCTGACTTCAACTTTTACAGATCCACATTAAAATTCACATCTACTCACAGCAAACCCCACCAGCAGCTTCTGCATTTGCTGAGCAGCACCTGCGGGTGCACAAGTGCGAGGTTTCACTTACAAAACCACCCTGCTGAGTCACCCCTAACGCCTCCTCCTTCCTTTAACTGGCACCAGGCACTGATTTGTCACCCACGGGTGACATCTCCAGCCTGGTTGCTGAGAGGCTGGGCAGTAATAATCCTTCAAAGTGCTGGATGAGCAGGAGGGACCCTTTAAACTCACATGCATTTTACTTTGTTACTGAAGACTCCATGTGCCTTTTACATTATGAGTTTTGTTCCTGGCTCTCCGATCTCCGTACCGCTCAAGGTTAATTGGATATACTTAATAGAAATAGCCATGTTTGAAATAGTTGCATGCATCTGCCTCCCTATTTATAGGATGGGATGACCCTCAAGCGCTTGACCAGCGCATAATGACTCCAGGTAGCGAGAACTTGAAATCAGATTATATCCCCCAGCAATTTCATTAGCTCTGCGCAGCGACTGGGGGCGCAGGTAGTGGTTATTGGGCTGCAGCGTGAGGTGAACGCTCGGTAGCAGTGCAGTCTTCGGGCACTGCTCTGGACATGCAGGAAGACAGATAAGATGCAAGGGATGTGGTTTAATTAGGCCACAACTTTATTAAGTTAACTCATCTGGGATCTATCCAGCACAATTCTTTCTTTAATCACTCCCACATGGTGGAGTGTTGTCATTAGCCCTCCTGCTCCCCCCAGCCGGTAAGAAGTCCTGTGCTGGGACTCTGCCACCCATCACACATACAAGGGTTTTACAAGGGAAGCGGCACTGGCACTGCCACAGACGCTGTAGCCAGCACCAGCTCAGCTCGGCTCGGCAGTGAAGCATCCTGCTTTCCTCCCATGAGGACAGCTGGCGGCATGGCGCCTGTCCCCCTACCACTGGCCCTGTGGCTGCGACAGCCCAAAGATGTTGCTGGCACAGGGCAACTGGGCACTGGGATATGTGACCCCTAAGATGTGAAGGACAACTAGCATCACATGCTGGAATACAACCTTTTTTAAAGAAGTTGTCTCTTTTAACCCTGTAGGAAGAATGCAACAGCCAAGGTCTATTTTAGTGAGGGAGATCTGTTTCCAAGGGAGAAAAGAGCTAGGCTTCTTCCAGCTATTGTCCGCAGCAATGCACAGCAGCCAACGGGTTTTTTTTTTTTCCTCCTGACGAAAGACAGACTACCTTCCTGCGTTAGAACATTTCGGTGACTTTAATTACCCAGTTGTGTGCGTTTGGGGCAGAGAGAGAGAGGCGAGCCTGAATGCAGAACAGACATTGCTCGGCCCTGCCAAGTCCAGTGCTGGTCACCAAACTGCAGCGAGGGGCTCTTCCCCTGTGCGTGCACTCACGCTCGCAGCTTACCACCACCATGTCCCAGCCAAGCGGTGTCACTCGTGCTTCGATGCAGAAATATTGCCTGCGCATGGGCCAGGGGCAGCCACTTTTTCATCTCTCTATGGGCTGAGTGTGCCACTTTCCTGACCAAAAGTCAACACAAAAAGCATCCTTCAAGGCCTGGCTCCAGCCCATGGCAGGGCTCCACGTGCCAGGCAGGACTGGGCTCCCCAGCCGGGGTGTCATGGCACGGCTGGCAGGCAACGTACCCTGCCTTGAGGTTGCTCACTGGCGTGGCGCAACGTTTCCTCAGCATAACTTAAACTAATGCTGTTTGTTGTGTCATGGACGCTCCTTTTCTCTACAAAACATCAGGGGTCAGAGGAGAAGGGCATCATCTGTTGCATGACTTTGTTGTTATATGCTTGTTGCACTGGAAGCGGCAGCATCGTGCCCGGGATCCACCGCAGCACCATGGGTGAGACTGTACCACCGTGTAAC
>KZ505656.1:412127-559627 GCA_002844005.1 Limosa lapponica baueri
TTTTTTTTTTTTTCCTTTCAGACGCTGTCTAAATATTACATAGGTTTGGAATACAAAATTCAAAGTTTATTTGGGGTAGGTTTTTTTTGGGGTTTTTTTTTTTTTTTTTTTGAACCCACACAGTAATTAAACCAGTGGGTTAAACAGTGAGAGAGAGAATCTGCCTCAGGGCTGAGGGCTGTGGAATACCATCCCCACCAGAGACTAAACACTGCAAACCACTTTGCTGGTAATGGATGGGCATTTTAAAGGAGGCAAATGATAAACAGCGATGGAGCGTAATTGGCGCTGTTTGTTGTGCACTCGCTGATGAAATGCCAGCAAAACTGAGTCGCTTCAAAATGACATGTTTATGCGACATCAAAGAGGCTGAGCTGACTTTACATTATATCTGTGACAAATGTATATATTGGATCGCTGTTTGCCATTTAGACCTTCTCTGATTACTTCTCATTGTAAAGAGAAACATTTGCGATTCTGCTCACTTGGTAAATCTGTAGAGTGACTTGTTAGCAACACATGCAGGGAAAGTTGTTGAAAAGCCCTTCTGGGCCTACCGTAGTAAATATGTATTCACACACCCGATAATGTGCTGCCGCTTGTTGCCTGAAAGACAAATGCAGACAGAGAGGCACACACAGTAGTGCTTCAATGCCTGCTCCTAGCCAAGTATTTGTACTTCAGGCATTAAACCCAAGCTTCCTTTCCCCCTCCCGGACCCTTGTGTGACCCTGCTTCATGTGCTTCTCACCATCAAACATCACGGAGGTCTGCTTTGCTGTGGCAGCCCTGGGAAGCAGCGCTTGCACAGGCTGCATGGCTGAAATGCTACGATTAAATTGTTCTGGGGGATGGAAAATAAGCAAAACCAGGGTCAGTGCCTGTGCATTGGGAGGAGACAGAAGGAGAAAGTTGCTGTCTTTTCCAATCACGTCCCTTTTGCCTTTAGGCAGGGGGTGGGGAGGAAGTCAGGGGAACCATTCAGCACTGCCATGTCCTGGGAGGGCTGGTTGGGTTTTTTTCCCCCCAAACGCAGCAGCCCACACCCTGGCAGCATAGTGGGACACAGCGCCCATCAGCGGGGCAGAGGCTGCCAGCACCAGAACTGGCACAGCTCAGTGGCAGGGTGAGAGGCGGCACAGGTAGAACATCACAGTTGCCCCAATGCTCCAGAAACACCACCCTGCTCGTCACCAGGTCACTTGGATACCCTTGGCTGCCCCTTGGGATCCCTGCATGCCCCATGGCCTCACAGGGAGGTCAGCTGCAGTGGCAGAGTGGGGGCTTGCAGGGCTGCCCATGGGGAGCATGGGACAGCTAGAAGCAAGCTGGGCTGATGGCACTGTACTTGTGAAGTCACCAAGCCCTTCTGGTAAAAGCCATCTTTGATGTATTTAACCACCGTCAGTCACAGTTAACACTTGTCCCGCTTACTAGCGAGCAGGTAACATATTCAGACCGAAGGGAGAGTGCTGCATCCGCTTCCCCAGGAAAGCTAATGGCTCCCAGGAAGCGAGGGAGCAGCGTGTGGGGGGAAAAAAGCACTTCAACGACTGCTAATTCCTGCCTGGACCTCCTGGGTTAAGGGCTCCTGCCAGGCTGACAGCTTTGGGTGCCTCACAGAGAGCAAACAGACATAGGCAACTCCTCTGCACCTTTCTCACCCCCAAAAGACTCCATCCATCAGCTCTGGCTAAGGAAAGCCTTGGAAGATACTGCCCAAAACATTCCCAGCCACACTGCAAGCCAGGGTACCTTAGGGGCCATCGGAGAACAAACCTGGGGCCAACCCTGGCACAGTCTGATGATGGCAAGGGGAGGAGAGAGAGCTCAGACAGTTGCCTGCACCCTCACACGCTCGGGAGCAGTTAGTGCTCACAGGGTGCTCATCCCTAAGCAAGCAGGATGAAGGGAAAGGAGCAGCAATTGCTTCGTGCTGGGGCCAGATTGAGAAGCAACTTTCTGCTCAGGACAAGCCAAAGGGGAGAGACTGGCCATGAAAACCCAAGCACATTTCATCATTATCTTAACATCAGCAGACCTGGAAACCTCAAATCAATTTTAAAAGCAAACAAACAAAAACCCGTGACACAGGTAACAGCCTCACACCGCCTGCTGCTTCACACACAAACTGTGGGAAAGCAGGTTTTGAGCCCCAGAACAGCGCAGCCGCTTTGGGAAGGAACGGCACGCTCCTCGCCCAAGGAACCCAGACCTGCCATGGGCATGGGCAGGGCTGCGGCCCCACAGCAGCTCCCTCACCCGCGGCACAGGGCAGGCAGCTAACAACAGCTGAACACACCACAAAGCTTCCCCCTTGCCTCTGTTGGTCGATACATAAATAGAGAAAAGATTTCCAACCTGCTTCCTATTACTTCTGTTATGTTTTAGCCTTCCTTTCCTCTCTGCCCCTGCCAGCCCCAGCCGTTTGCCCGGCAGGCAGCGAGCCGGGCTGGCTGCTGTCACCCACCCACCCACCACGGCTTTTCTGCTCTCCCAACAGGCAGCGGCTCCGCTGTCCTCTGAGAGGGCAGAGCCTCTCAGGACACAGAAGTCCTAGCCTCAGGGGCTGCAGCAGCTTCTTCCCACTATCCAACCAGCTTCTATGTTTTGTTTCAACCTTGTTAGCCTTTTTTTTTTTTTTTTAAAGCATGTTTATGATTATCATACTGGAGAAATGCACTAAATACATAGCATAACTGGAGGAAGGAATTATTGCTGGGGGAATGTATAACATGTGTGCACACAGCTCTGTAATGCTATCCCCATCTCATTGATAAACTTGGGCAGATTTTAGAGGCAGATATATTTGCAAATATTGCAGAGAGTGGATTGTCTTCAAGCTGATGCCCAGAGAGGGCTCAGGAAAGGCAGCCCACACCCCAGCTTTGGTGTCCCCTGTTCAAGGTGGCCACACTGCTTCTTGGCCCCAGGAGAGGGGAAGAAGCATCTCTCCCACCACCCATATCAACACCACATTCACCTGGGGGGAGGTTTAACCACTAGAGAAAGACTCTTGCATTCCTCGTGTTAAAGCAGAGGTCTATTTTTGTCTCTCTTTACGGATATACCCTCACTGCAGCCAGTGAGACTCACAAAACTTCATTTGTTCCCGCGAAGAAATGAGAAGCCTGCCACTGGGCTTTTTCTGCATTTCACTTGCTAGAGATGCAATTCATACAGATGAGGAGGACTGAGGCAAAGTTTATTCTTATACTAATGCCATAACAACAGCAGCACCCCACCACCCCTATGCAGATGAGAGCCTGAAGCTGCAGCTGTGTTTTGGCCCTCCCATCATCATCAGCCTTCCTGCAGATCCTCCCTGGACCTGCTGCAGCAGTGCTTCCTCTGTCCACACCTGTGCACAGCAGGCTACAAACCACTGGCTCACACCACTGCTGGTGCAAGCCATCCGGCCACTGTCAGAGCCTGCAACAAGGCCCAACACTGAGGCCATCCTCAACCTGCTGGAGGCCAGACCTTGGTTTTCTACTTGTTAGACACCACCTTTTCTTCTAGCCCGTAGCACCACGTAACATGGAGATGCAGCATCGCCAGCCACAGGCAGCCACCAAAGATGAAGCTCCAGGCTTTTGTGGAAAGTTTGCACAAGGGTAAACACATGAAGGGCCCAGAGCAGATGTGGTGGCCACTGCAGGCATGTCTGGACAGAGGAGGTAACTTTGCCCTCATTACCCATGCACAGCAGGCTGGGAACACGTGCCACCCTGGGAGCCACAATGCTCCTGCAGCTCCAGCACTCCTCCTGGGCAGCTCCATGCCAGCAGCACCCTGCACCCAGCCTGTCCCCATCCCCAGGGGAGACGGTGCTCCTGCCTTCTCGCCTCTGCTGGGGACCACCAGATTTGGCCTGATGAACATGTTTACTGATGGGTTACAAATAATTGCACATGTTGATACGCAATTGTTAATATGTCTGTTGATATTGATTAAATAGGAGTAAGATGTTTCCCTTTTCTTTGACGTGGCACTTTGCCTGTTTGTTTCTGGCTCGCGCCAGCGCTGAGCAGCGGAGTGACTGCCAGCAGCGCTTGGCCATGCCCGCGCCCAGGCGCCGATCGGCAAAGGCTTGGGAAATGGGCTTCACATTTGATTTCACAGAGCGAGCCAGGCCAGCTCTGAATGCACATCAAGCCTCTTGTGTCCTGCTGGGAGAAGCATTTCAAAGCAAAGTGTTTTTCTGGGATTAGGAATACTTTGCTAAACTTTGAGTTCTACTCTCCAAATAAAGCAGGGATGCACCTCATTTTCTGTGTTAGCTCACACCAAAGACCACAGTTCCCTAAAAACTATTTTCCTTCCTGGCACGTCATCCTAGGCATGAACATGAGCCCCCTGGCGTGGGAGTTGGCAGAGACCCCTTCGAGCCCCAGTGCTTGTGCCACAGGCAGGACATCAACACCAGCAGCACCTCCAGCATCCACTGGTGTGGGACCCTGCCCACATCACCGACAGGTGCCTTCGCCTGGGCTGGGCCAGCAGACCCCTCTGCCCATGGGAATGGTACTTCAGCACATTTAGTCACTCAGCAGGAGCACTTTATGAAGACCCATCTGGCTTCAGGAGTGCAGACTGGTCCCCCTCCACCATGAGCTAACCCTGGCCTCACCAGCCATGCACATGTGCCTCGTTTCAGTCCTGCAAGAGCCCTGCAGCATCCAGGGCACTTATTGAGGCAGAAAAAAAAAAAAACAAACCACGCATTTGCAGGATCAGAGGCTAATAATAGAACAGGTACACTCAAAGCACCATGTGAGCAAACCCTGTCCACCTTCAGCTGGGGATGTAGGAGATGAAATGACCTTGGTATTCAATAGCATATTGTTTATATATATATTATTCCCCCCCCAGTCCAGTTTCATAAGGAGGCAACTGCACTATTTACTTCCCAGTCCTTTCTGATACTACTGCACTCTGATGGCTGATTTCAGCCAACTTTTATGCCTCAGAGGAATCTCAGATGTACCAAATGCCTATAAGTCTCAAGAAAATACGTAGAGATTTGAACTACTGTCCCCTCTGAGGAACAAGACTGCAATGTGAAATTACCCATGCTATTAGATACCACAGATCCTACGTAGGAAAGCAATGCTATGAATACTCCAGCCACAGGAAAAGCTTTAATCAGGATGAACTTAAGATCAAGCCATGGGAGAGAGCACCAGAAACAAACAAACAAGCAAGCCAACCCAGGATTCATAAGCTCTGCTTCTCTTGCAGCAGTATCTTTTTCCCCTTTTAAGAACTGAATAATCAAGTGGCTCGCTTTCCAGCCTTCTGTTCACATGCTCTTTTTGGATTGCCTTTCTGTAGCTGCTTGCACACAGCGCAGAGGCTACTGGCTTTCTAGCACACAGCATCCACAAGAGCCAGAGACTGAGCAGTCATCAGCAGATACTTTGGCAACTGCACAGCTGCATCTTCCAAGAGAGAGGAAAGGAGGAAACACTGCTGTCCACGCTAGTTCATAGCCTCAGATTTTAGCTACTGCTGCCTGTGAACAGCCAGGCATGAACTAGGAGCCCAGCAACAGGCCTGGACACTTCCCCTTCTGTGACAGGCACTCTGTGGCACCGAAGGGATAGCCTGCAGCACGCACATCCCCAGTGCTGGCCGTGCAACAACACACAGATATTAGCAGTGTGGCAAACAAATGCCTTTTTGATCAGAGACAAAGAGCAGTCACTGGAGAACAGCAACCGAGGGCTGGTGCCAGCTGTGCTTCCATGGGAAAGGAGACTACGCCGGCAGCTTGCTGTCTCCCCTTCCCACACAGGCCGTGGCTAAGGTCTCTGCGAAGCAGTGGTGGAGCTGAGCATCCCACATTTTTGACATGCTGCCCAGATGCACAGAGAGCTGGATCAGGCTGCTGGAGCTAGAGCTCGGCAGCGTCAGGGTTTACTGGGCCAAGTTTTGGGTAAGGCCACGTGCCGGCCCTGCTGCACCCAGTCACATCACCAAGCCGCATTTACAGCGTGAAGGGGGCAAGGAGCCAGCGGGGCTCTCCACACTTCCCAGCAGCAGGTCCTGGGGGCGGGCAGCCATTCAGCAGATCACGTTCCACCCAGGAGCTGCGCCATGCTCCAAGTGGGGCACCAAAGGCAACAAGCAGTAGCTCTGGGTACAGAGGGCTGTCTGTTGAGTTTAGTAACTATGTCCCCTCTGTTGGGTTTCCTTCAGAATGTGACAAGAAAGAAGCATTATTACTATTATTTTGTCTTGACCCCATACAGTCTGGCAGCGCAAGGTGCAATGAGGTACCCTTAGCTGGGGGAGCTTCCACTTTCACAGCATTTCCTCTAGTGCTCCTGATGTGCCAGGTTAACTAGCCACTTTGGCACTCCCCATATTGCCATCCTTGTCCTTTCCGCTGTGCCGCTCCGTGCAACACAACAACTGCTGCCATTCCTCCTGCACATCCTTCTCTCTTCTCCACCGACACAGACCAACCAGCCAACCACATCAATCCTCCCACCGCTCACAGCCATCTCAAAGGCAGTTAGGTAATAGAGATATAATGCACAAAACACTTCTACACATTCTGATGACATCCCACTCACACTCCCTTGCAAGTTGTAAGCTCTTTGGAAGACACACACAATGCTCCCGTTGCACACCACAGACATCCCACAGGGCATGAGCTGGCCCTGCATGGTCAAACGGGGATGGAAGGCACTACGCTTCCTCTCTGGGTGAGCCATGCAGCTCAGTGGGAACAGATGCCGGTCTCAGAGGTTAGGACTCTGACTTCCCTCCAAAACTATGCCAAAACCATCTGAGCTGAGCATGGAAAGGCATAAGCGCAGAAGGGACTGAGACACAATGAGATCATGCATAAAAAAGCAGCCTTTACAACAAATTTTAATTTAACCGTATTTTTTTCTGGTAATTTTCTTGGTCAGAAAAGTGGATGCAATGGACTTACTACGTTATTTTTTTATTCATCTCTGAAGAGAGGTAGTAATGGCTTTGCAGGTGTGGAATAAGGTTTTAAAGACAAATAAGGTCTGTACCTCTTAACAAAACTTAATTGGCTCCATCCACAGCTCCCCTACGCTATTGAACTTGTTGTACACCTATGTTTTATGCATAATGACTTTTCTATCTGGTATCAGACAGTAATCATTCCAGAAGGCAAAAATCTCAAAATAACCACAGTATATGCATACAGAATACATTTAAAAGAAAAATCTAAATTGACTGTTCAGACCTTCCCTCACTTGCCAGTGGATCTTCTCCAAACAGAAGGCATTCCAAGTCGGCGTAGGAAATGCTAAGATAGCATGCTTTCCATATTGTGTTATCGGAGCGTCTTCCAAAAACTCAAGCTTTCCCATACAACAAAATGTCATGAAGAAGGTTTTACTCCAGTCTGCGTATCACAGGCTGTACATACTGCTTCAGCTACTGTAACGTTGGCAAGCAAATCTTGTAATGACTTTAAGTACAGTTTAGGAGCAGAAAAACTTTGCTTCAGAGCCACTTGCTCACACTGATTTTCATTAGGATGGGTTTGTGTGCGTGTGTTTTTTTCCCCCCAGGAATGAAGACAGAGATAAATGTCACAAAGGACTTTTTGGCTTTCAATGCTTTTACTGGATGGAGCTTGATTAATTGAGCTGATGTTGCATTTGTGTTGAAGGGAGGGGGAGTCTCCCAGAACCAGCCGGCCCAGCTGAACAGAGAACTGGGTCAAACACTGGCAGCAGCAATGCACTTCAGAGCACAGCAAGTATCTTGGTTTTAAAAACAGATTTTGCACCCAAACTGGTAGCTTCCCCCTTCCCTCCCATTAATGTTAAATCACTACTCTCATCTCTGTTTTCACAAGGACAGCAAGAAGCAGCCTCTGCAATTCTTCAGTCAGGCACCATTGCAATGAAACCATCAGAGCTAGGTTCAAACAGCACAAAAGGCAACAAGTAGCATCACTGCCAGGAAGCCAGGCGTAACAACCTGCCAGAGCACCACTAAACAAACCACCCAGCCACAGACGTGTGCTCACGCTGTCTTACCTGGCCAGAATCCAAATCCCTTGGTGGGGTGGTGTCCATGCAGAGTTTCTGCTCCTGCTGCAGCAATGGCAGGTGGGAAACGGGGAACCTGGGGCAGGTGGAGCCTGGTCTCAGCTGCAGGGAAGCAACCAGGGAGCCCTCACTGCACGTCTCCCCCTAACAGCTGAGTAAAGCAGATCAGCCCTTCTCACTGCTGCATCTCCTCTGCAGGTCAGCCCTCCTCTCAGCCTCAACCTTGTTCCTCTGGGCCCCACCTGTAATCAATGCAAAAAAATAAGCTCACCCAGAGGTTAACTCAGAGCACCTGGTGCCAGGCTCTGCTGGGGTCCTGCCCAGGGGCACCTGGAAGGGCTAAGCTCAGTCCCCTCGAGCAAGCCCTGGCCAGGGTAGTCCGGCAGGGAGCGAGGACCCGGCAGTAGCGGGTGCCCCAAGTCTGCTCTGTGTTTCTGTTTGTGCATACAAAGATCGCTGCGTGCTTGCTGGGGACTTGGCTAGTCCTCGGACACACCAAAAGCACCATGCAAGACCACCGGGGCGGTGCAGGTGCCTGATCCTGTGATCAGTCCTGGGCAAGAGGGAAAGGAAGCAGTTTCACTAGAAACTTGGTGTTTGGCACGTTGCTTCAAGTTAAGTTCTGAGTGAAACAAAATATGCTATAAAGGTTTTAATAAAAATCCATTTACCCAAATAAAGTCCTCATTTTCCTTTTTTTTTTTTTAACTGTCAAAGAATTTGACAAATTTGCTCAGATCATATCACTGAGACGAAAGTGTGAGTTCTGGGAATGAGCTATTTGCATCATTCTAGCTCCCCACTTAAGAGTTTTGGGCTTGCTACGCGCCCCCCTCTCTGCCTACTCCGCTATTACAACCCATCTGATCTCGCTTTGGGTGGAAAAACACACTTCTGCAGGCACAGAAGTCTTCACAGCAAAAAGGCAGAGCTCTTGCCTGCCGCTCAAACGGGGCAGGCTGTGTGCCCCGCTGGGGTGGCTTGTTTCACCCCTTCTGGTCCTTCGAGAGCCCCCAGCCCAGTCCGCATAGCTCCATCGCAGAGCTCTGGAGGGCCAAGCTCCCCATGGTGCAGATGCCGGCCGCGAGCTGCATGCTTAAATGTAAGCGTGTGTGCAGACACACTCACTCACAAAGGTGTGCATGTGAAATTTGGCTAAGCCACTGTTTGATCCCAGCTTTGATTAGACTGGATGGCATAAGGTAGATCTTTCTGCTGGTGTCCCACAGCAGTGAATAAATACATGTAACTCCCTCCCAAAATTGTGGGGCATGTGCAAGCTTGGCCAAGTCACTGTGGCTATACCACAGCAGCAGAAATGGTGGCCCCTCTCCTCTGCTCTAGCCCAGGTGCCACCAGCTCATCATGGTTGTCTTTCATCAGAAGACGCCATGTGAAGCTCACATGTGCCGCTCGCAGGCTCCAGTACCTACCTCTGCTGGGCAGCAGCTGCACTCAGGGGAAACCAGAAGGCCCCACTCAGCAAGTAAGTAAAAGACGCTTTTGTGAAGACCAAAGTACTGCTTTCATTTATTTATTTTCACACATTTCTGCACAACAAATTTTCTGATGACAGGAGCAGGACCACCAGTAAGCCTTCCCCTCCAAAACGCCACCTTCCCCCACGACAGGGCACCATGTACCACAGCAGGGACTACAGCCCAGGCACCCTCTGTTCCCTCCAAGCAGCAAATCCCAGAAACCTTTCTGAGAGATTTGAAAGCTGTAAGCGGCCATGCACAAGCATTCTCCAACACTAAGGGGTCCCTAAATATGTATTTTTCCAGGCAAAAATGAAACTTTAAAAGGAAGCAGAGAAGCATAGCTTCCCGGACACAGTCTATCACCACAGCAGCAGCAGCAGCCACCCAGCAGCTGCAGCTACGGCTGCTCAGTGCCCACGGAAGCAGGAGCCCACAGCTCGAACATGGCAGCACTCCTTGTCATCTGCTGGCGCTGTGGCATGAAAATGCCACCCGCATCATCCCACGGCTTTGTGGATCTGCCTGCCTGCTTTGCCTGTTAGTTAGCAGAGAAGCATGCAAACACCAGTCGTGTGGTTCCTAATGGCATGAGTCTGGGGAACCTGGATTGCCCTGGATAAAACTATGTGCAAGTTATTCATGTCATCTCCTGTGTGTGCTCACAGAGATGTGGACCACCAGGTGTTCAGCCTGAGCCAGTTTTCAGAACTATTCTGATGCAAAACTGATTATTCTGGAGAAATGCTCGTGGTTTAGGAGGTGGTGGTAGCGCTACAGTTATCAGCTCATTCTTGTTTGGAGCCCTGTTGCCCATAAAGCCAGTACGCCAGAAAGGGCGAGTCGAACTGCTCAGGCCTGGGATGAAAAATGAACGTGTGTCCTTTCAAAACCCCCAGGACGCCCTGAGATGTCCATCTCCCCTCACTAGAACCACTGCATTCCTGTGATGCACTGTTTGTTGGGTGTGTGATCTGACAAGTTACCCAGGCAGGACAGAAAAGCTGGTGCTTTCATCCTGAGTCACTTCTGGTGGGAAGACAGAAGATGGTGGTGGGGAAACAGCTGCTAGGGAGCTTCTTTCCAACTCCACTTTGACTTCAAAGAGCAGCCTCTTACAGCTGCTCTGAGGAGCGAAGCAGCAGCAAGGAGGAGGAAGAGGAGGAGAATACATATAAAGAAATGCCTTGATGTTCTTCAGAGACTTGTTTTCCCTTAAGGAGCCCAAACCAGAAGGTATTTCCATCAGCCAAATCGTAAGTCTTGCAGTAGCACTGAGCCTGGCATTACCCCTGCTGCGTGGAGGGTTTGCTTGCTCAGCTCCTCAAAAAGACCTGAAAAAATCATTCAAGCCACCAAAATACAGTCACTAAGTTATAGATCTCCATTTTCCCCTTTCATGACAGCCAGATACTCTCTATTAGAACAGCTCTTCTTTTAAAAGGGACCAGAAAAGCAAAGACAAATGTAAACTTCTCCGGGTGCAGCTCCATTCCCAAACATCACCAATCCAAAAACCTTTGAAATGCACTGTAAAATAGGATTGAAATAGATACTGCATTGTGTTAAACCTGAAACGACTCATCATTATTTTGATTTTTTCTTTCATCTATAGTTTTCAAAAAACTGTTTATAATATTACTAATAAAAATGTTTTTATAAAAACAATTTCAACATGAAAACTCAGAACATTCCCATCCCCATTCACAAGGCTGAATCCAGCTGTCTCAGCCTGCTTACAATACTCTATTTCCATAAAACATTTTCTTTTGATGAAACAGTAATTTTATGATAAAAAATTCCCAACCGGCTTCAAGTGTAAGTCAATGCACTGCAGCAAACAAGTCCAAGCTTAAGATTCAAGTTCTCATATGCTGTGCTGGCCACTGGGAAATAAAGCTTTTACTCATAGACCGAACTTTTTTGGTATGCACTTGCTGAAATCTAATAAAGAGGAGACCCTGGAAAGCAACCGTAGATAACGGCATTTGAGCGAAGCAGGTTGAACCTAAGCTTGTTTACCTCAGAGGATTGTTTCCTTTATGAAGAGATGAAGAGTTTTCAGCTAAGTGGGAACACACAGCCATGGATTTTTTCAGTTTCCCAGTCCATCCCTGCAAGCATGCTGGGTTTACCACATCTGATAGGAAAAGTTCTCTGGCATGTCTTAGACTACTACATTAGCAGCAAGTTTCCAACAGTCAGTGCAGCCTCATAATAATAGCTTAATCTTTTTATGTCCAGAGACAGAACACTTCCATTTGGCTTTCCAAGGGAGAAGTTTTTATAAGAGGAAAACCATCTTCTTCCAGCACTGTGGAAGAGTGCAGGGAAAGAAAAGTTTCAAAATGATCAGCATCTGCTGTGAGGTCAGCTTGGGGGATCTGCCCAGGGTGGTGGTGTTCAGAACAGAAGTGGATAGAAAGGCAGGTCTGCACCTGAGCATGGGTCAACTCATGTTTATGGGGAGGGCACATGCACGCTGCCCCTCTGCAGCTCAGAATTAACATGCACCATCTGAGGGGTTTGTACAGTGAAAGAAATTACACAGTATGAGTATTCTCGTTATTCAACTGTGTGCCTGTGTTTGTTATCGATATGTGCACAGGACAGTTTATCGGGGCACCAGTTCACACTGGCACTGTAATGGTTAATGCCTCAAACTTGCCTTGGCTGAGATCCTTCTGCTGTTTGATGGCTCAACTGAAGCTTGATGTTTATGGTGGAAATTGTCTTGATTTCTTTAGATGAGATGAGCATCCATGGAGTTTGAAAATGTGTTTTAATTAAGATTCTGCTAAATTCTACCAGACACCTACTTGGAAAACAAAGCAACTGAATAATTAACTCTGATGAGAGCAGATGCTGCTCTAATGACAACCTGTTACTGCTCAAGTGCATCATTAGTTGTTTTACTGTGTTCTTTTAATATGTCCAGAGATCCTCAGCTAATGAATATATTGGTAGTAATGCATCTAAAATAATTCTTCGATGCGGACTGTTGTAAGAAAGTAAAATAAAAAATAGCCAACAACTGAAAAAAAACACCTGCTCAACTGAAATACTGTTTCCGCTGGTCTGCCTTGTGTGTGGTTGAAAGCAAACACTTCTTTAGTTATCCTTGTGGGATTATTTTAGCCATACATCAAGTGAAGCTTACAAATTGATGAGAATCTAATGATGCATTTATTTACAGATGTGCAGTTCTGTTCCCTGTTATGTTGCTGAGGGGTGAAAAGAGGGAAGGCTTTTTCTTTCTCCAATATAATATGCACAGTCGTGCATTTGACAAAGTGACTAGAAAAATACCACCAGTGTGATTTTATCCTGTTATCTCTAGCTCTCAAAAAATAAATCTGAATCATCTCCTAAAATATTGACAGAGCTCTTAAAAAAATAGAATATTTATACTTAAATAACCTGTTTTAATGACACACTGGACTTCCTGTTTTCACGATATCTTGTGGTTTCATCTTAAAGCATGTATTATTTTTATATTAAACACCGTGGGCTCTTGTTTTGGACCACCAGTATCAAGAAGGATTGGCCTGACCATAAAAGTAATGAGATTAAATGCAATAAAGAGAGCAAAAACATCAAATGGGAGGATCTAGTTCATACTTTTATATTTCCTTCTCCTTTTTTTCTTTTTACATGTCAGAACTATCCCTTTTACCTTGAAATAATTAAAAGACATGTTGAGGAATGATTGAGGTACTCTCTGAAATGTTTGTCAGAGCACATTGACCCTGGCAGACACCAGACTAGTGGAGCCAAAGGCAGGGGGAAACTCTCTAACCTCTGGAAAAGAACTGGAGATTGCTGGGAAGTCTGCGCAGGGTCATCTCTGTCAGTCTCTGGGGAGCAGCACTGCTCACCACCAGCCCAGCTGGGTAACTGTAGTGCAATTTTTAAAGCCTCAAGTCCTGTAATCCCAACAAGAATTCAACAAGCAAATAATGCCAAGCCTATGCCTCGCTCCCTGCGATCCCCTCCATGGGTGATGGGCTTTGCCACAGCTCCAACTCCAGAGATGCCTCGGCCACTGGCAAAATCCCATTGCCCTCAGTGGCTACTGCCACACAAAGGCAGCAGCATTCTTGAAAGTCCCAGATAAGGGTGACTTAGCCCCAACACACACGATGGCTAGGTCAGCCAGGAGTAAGCCAGTGCCAGGTTAAAGACTGAGCTCTACCAGCATCTAAGTGATGGGCTCACTGGACCCTCCCAGCCCAGGGGGTCACCCTAGCAAAATCCCACTCTGGCCTTGTCCTGGCAGCGCCCCTGAAACCACTGACACCATGCCTGCATGCCAGCAGCGAGATCTGCTCCGTGTACACACATGGCAGCAGACAGCGTGAGGCACGCTGCCTGCTGGGATCTGCTACCTACATTGCCAGCGGGTCACTGCCGGTGTCCTGCCACAAGGCACTTTCCATGATGAGAAGCTCCCGCCTGCAGAAGAAGCCCCATACACAGGCAGGACTGGCAGGATCTGGGTCCCTGAAGCACACGGCAATGCACAGGGCTGCAGTTTGCCCTCTCTGAGCCATTGTGTTACCATCTCACCACTAGAAACCAATGCAGCTATTACCACTTTGGTAATGCTTTCAAGCAAATTTAAATGAATAACCAAACCAACTCAAAGCATGTGAATATTCACACACTTTCAAGAGAGCAAGTTAGCCAAGTCATTTCATCCCAGCATCTCACATTGCCTTTTTAACAATGCTTTACTGCAAACAAGCTAGATGCATTCTTACTAAGGAGGGAGGGGGAAAATAACACCAGCAAAACCAAAACACCTTAACAAGTTGGCTTTCTCTTGCGACTAGCTCCTAATTGCAGAATACAAAGCTTCCCCAGTCACCTTTCCTACATAAAAGATAGAGAAGCCCTTTGAATTTATAGGGCTTACAGCTGACTGCTATGCCTTTTATGGAGACCTCTTTGGGTCTGATTAATTAGTAATTGGGGTGGGAGCTATGCACTTCAGTGACTCTTGGTGCCTTGATTGTAAATCGCAATCTGGTGCTAAATCTCAGCAGGTCACATTGCTGCTTTTGCTGTGCCCCAGTGACACAACTGATTAAATCTGTGTAAACAGTATCCTAACAGAAACATTTTTGGGGGATGGAGGGCTGCCTTCAGTTTGGAAGAATTGAGTTATTTATTTCTGAGGGTTCTGTCTGTTCTAAAGCGTTTTCATCAATTGTCAGTCATCCCAATTGATCATGCAGCAAACTAATGGTTTTAATTTGGCCTTAGAAAGCTTGCCCACTGCGGGGGCTTTTAAACAGCAAGTCAGCACTCCATTCACACATATAAGCCTAGGATGATAAACAAACACTATCCTGGGTAGCTTTACAACTAAAGAAAGGACAAGGACGATACTAGAACACAGTTTTTTCTATATATTTTCCTACCTCCTGCCAGGAGGCCCTGCAGGGCCTGGTAGGCTGCTTCTTCAGCAGGCGTGCATGGTACGGGTTGCCTTGTATGTATGTTTTTGACCATGAGACAGGAGAAATGCAGAGCTCTGCTTTCCAGGCTGTTTCAGAGCAATTGGAGGATCTACCCCTCCCACCCCACCTCCAGTCCTCCAGCTGGGACCCTGGTGCCCCCACCTCTGTGCCTGCCCAGGCCAGGTCCTTGATCCTATCCTATTATCTTCTTTCCCCGTGCAAGTGGGACTGGTTTTCTATGATGTTGGAGCCCCTGTGTGACACGAGATGCTCCCATTTCTGCCCCTGTTATTGGTGTGCTCCCACAGACCCCTTCCTGCACCACAGGCCATGGCTGTGCCTTGCTGTGCAGGTCTACATTTCCCTGAATCTCGTAGGGTTGAACCCTGCCTACAGGTTTGAAGCAAGGAAAGGTAAATGTGTGTTACTGTAAAACCATAGGAGAAATGTTTGACATGTTGCCTGCCTCAGAAGCCTGGTCATTAAACACCGGATTTTCTTCCTCACTTAATTCACAAAAGCATGTTAATAATGTGGGATACAAACCAGTGAGTCTGGCAAATCATTGCCTTTCCTCTGCTCCAGCTTCCTCTCCAACCAGTATAGCTCAGTGCAGGTAGATAAGTGCTCCTCAAACCACTACCTTTGGATTGTCTAAGAATAACTGCCTTTGAAGAGACAAGAAATCATTTGCAATACACTATAATGCTGAACAGCTGTTTTCATACACTCTTTGGGAAGGAAGTGTGTTTATCTGTAGTTTCGATGAGCTGGAATGTTGTCCATGACCTTGCAGCAATGTTTTAATAACTACTGTGTGGAGAACCCAGCCAGCGCTCTCCATAACCTTCCTGGGAGCAATGAGGAGGGGGTGTTTACATTCATTTGCATGATACATACAAATCCATGGCCTAGGCTGCAGATTCACACTTGAATTACCTGCTCGCTATTGCTGTTGAACACTATCTGACCTGCTTTTAAACAACGTAACTTGGGTCTTTCAAATGCAGATGTTCAAATTATTTCTGGAGAATCTAGCTCTGGCTCCAGAATAGGCAATTTGGTCCTGGAGTTAAAGGCAGTGGGCAGACCTACTCTCTTGGATGAGCATGGCATTCATGCAGGAAAAGGAAAGAGCTGGGGGAGCCCAGGGAGAGAAGGCAGCAGCCTCAGCAATTCGTAGAGCTCCTGGCTGCAGTGGGTGGCTTTTCTGAGTGTGAAGTCCGGCTGGTGGCCAGCCTATGTTCTCACCATGGTTCCAGCTCTCACAGGTTTGCTAAAAGCAGGAGACCCCAAGTGCAGAGTGAAGAAGGAAATGTTCCCACCTCTAGACTTGTGAAAAGGAAACTAGTCAGGAGAGAGCATCAAAAATCCCATTTCAAATTTGGCATCAGAGTTGTGCAGACCTATCCAAAACTTGTTGCATTATAGACCTCTGGGATCTGGAACAGAGGTTAAAAAAAATTTGGAAGATCAGAGGAATATTTTTGAGTGGATTTCCAGCAGTTCATGACTTTTTTCCCACTGTGTGTTGCTACAAGAACACTTTCCCTTGTGATAATTTGTTACTTCCTCTCCTGATTCCAGAAAACAGCAGTAAAGCACCCAGCAGTGGAGTAAAAACTGAACTTTTAGAAACCTCATACAAATAAGTTCTGGTTTGGTAAAAATCTAGTCTGTCCTTATCTTGCCTGTAAATGTTTGCCCTGTCTAAAGCTGTGGGTCCTGCTGTTGGCAGAACTGGAGAGTTGGTCACAAACACAGCGCCAGATGAGCCTGTGCATCACCTGCTGGGCTTGTCATAATGAGAGATGGGCTCACGTCAGCCAGTTGAAGTGAGGAACCATGCACAGTTCCAGTGGGGGTTGCCTGGAGCCAGCATTCAGGATAGGTCACTGGGGAAATGCATGCAATTTGCAGAGTTTAGCCCTGGATTTTGGCACCAGAGACCTAAAGGGGCACTACTGCCGCTGAGACTAGGATTGCTTCTCCTCAGATCACTGCCTCGTTGGAATGCAGCCTCTTACTGTCCTATATCAAACAGGCCTCAGTGCCACCAAGCGAGCTTCAGTTCCTGAGGCCAAGATGCTGTAACAGTGGTCCAGTGCAGTGATCAAGCCTTTCTTCTTCCAGAGAGTACAGTACATATGGCCATAGGATTTAAATGTCAAGCACATTACGTCGATGTTTATGGAGATCGAAGAGGAATGCTCTAATGCCTATAGTAGGGGTCGGGCTGAAGATTTCCTATTGAGATGCACAAGGCAAAGTGTACAAGATACAAAAGCACCTGCCAGAAGGCAAAGCAGCAGGTCACAGACTAGGTAGCAATATTGTTCTGTCTCCTGCATTTTACAAAACAGGGCTTTACCTACAAACCTCTCCAGTTTTTCAGTCGGTTCTTCAGCATGGATTCTTCTTCTCTTTCTCACATTTTCCAGGGAAGAAGGAGATCCCCAGCTGCTTTCACACGTAGCAGTTTTTACATGACTAACATTGAGGCCTTGTTGAAGACATCAGGATTTTGCTACCAACTTCAATAGTCACGTCTGGAAGTACTGGAGCATATGTTACACTAACTGCAGGGCAACTATTCACTGTGCATCTCTTAATTGCATCCATACAGACAAGATGTTCTACTGCACATGGTCAATTCCAAATGAGCATGAATCTGGCTAATGAAACTAGATTTTCTCCAGAGCAACTGTAAGTGCTACTCCTTTTTAAGGACCTTATTCTTGCCAAATTTCAAGATTTTAGCTCTATCCATTTCTGCAGGAGCCCTGTCTGAATAATCATGGTTGATTGCTCCTGGAGTTGTGTGAACATTCACAACAGCATTTGTCATCTTCTCATTTAATGTTTTTCTAAGAAAATAATTTTGCTGTCAGCAAATGCCTTTCTTGAATGAAAAGCTAGTAGCTAAAGTAGCATGCTTAGAATAGGAATGGATTTTTGTCCTCGCTTTGCCAAACTCAGCACTGTTTCAGAGCTTAAAATCTACAGGATCACCATGAATTAGAGGATCTGAAATGTGTGAATTCTTTCTCAGCTAATGGCAACTACCAGTGTACCATTACAATAATTAACCATGAGGTTGCTTGATTTTTCCTCTGTCCTGTGAGAACCGGTACCTATCACCCAACTTCTCTTATCTTTAGGTGTGTGACCATACCTTTTGTTAACCCTCTTTTTCTTTATTACTATGGCAAGACAAGGTTGACTTATTCAAATCCAGGTGTGCATTTTACAGTCGAGAGTTAATGTGCTATTGTGTGCAGCCTAAATTGAGCTGTCGAGCTGAGTTTAACTGTTTTTCATGTTCTTTCTGTGCAGAGACAAAGGCACAGAGCTAAACTTGGGACATAGAGGATCAGGACAAATATTCAAACTCAGCATGCAATTTTCCTTGCCCAACCTGCAGGACGGTTTTGCAGCTGCAGGCTGAGCGGGTATGGCTCCCATGTTCTGAGGAGCTGATTATTTCAGATGAGGTGTTCCAACATAAGCTCTTCTCATTCAGATCACTAGGGCTTCTGTAGAGATTAGACTTTGTAAATTGTCTTTAAGATTATTTATTGTCTGCTTCATGCAAGATTTTCCTTTTTTCTTCCATTTCATCTATGGTGGCTGAGTCCTGAAACACCACTCTTGCATGTGATACTTCATTGTGTATCAGTACAAACTATAGCGCTTCATTCTTTAGAGATTTAAACTGTGTTATTTGTCTGTGCTTGTGGCATTTTCTGTGTTGATTCTTGAGAAAATACAGCAAGCATTTTGGCTGCAGAGCTGGCGGTGGGCCACTTCTGTGAGTTAAAATTGACATTAGCAGACACAAAGGCGTGCTGCCAGTTTGTTCCTGGATCACACCTGGCTGGGAGAGTTCAGCTGTATGTTTATCCACTTGGAGCAGAGAGTCAGCAGGAGGTACTGAGCAGTGCACATATTTCCCTTCTTTGGGAAAAGCACTTTTGCTGTCATTATATCAGGTCATCCTGGATTAGTATCTCAAGCAAATAGTTTTATATCTTTTGTACCATGCAGTTAAAAGCACAAGCTGTTTAACCTCACTGCTGGAGCAATAAACGGCTATCTACATTGATGCCCATTTGCTGATATGCTTTTGGAACAAACTACAAATTAATTACTCTAGTCAGGAATGCTCCAGAAGAGTTAGAAATCAAGGTTTAAATGAAGCATTAATAAGAATAAAGAAGAAGCCATTGCATTTTATGTAGGCTAGTCTTTTTGATATTTTTTTATATAAATGTATATATATACATATGCATACACATACTATTTCTGTAAAAAACAGGTTGGTTAATAGCTAGCTTACAGTGGCAGCTCTAATGTGTTATTTTTAACTGGGGGTGGCGGGAAGGTTTACCATGCAGGAGTAGGGCACTTCCTTTTCTGTGACTGTGGTATAGGCTCTGCTGCTCTCTGTGTTTTCTGCAAGAAAATAACCGTGAAAGGATTGCTGAAGTGACCCTTAGTGGTCAGGAGGGGATGGACCTCACTCTCCCCAGTGGAAGGGCAACCTCTCAGTCTGAGGGGTTTTAAGACAGCTAATAAGTGAAGAGGCTAGCAGTGGGCCAGGGATTTTGCAATGTCCTGGTTTCAGCTGGGATAGAGTCAATTTTCTTCCTAGTAGCTGCTGTGGTTTGGATTTCATATAAAACGAATGTTGATAATATATATTGGTTTAGTTGTTGCTAAGTAATGTTTATATTAAGTCAAGGACTTTTTCAGTTACAATAGATGCTGAAATGGAGTACAGACAGGACAAGCTGCCCAAAGGAATATTCCATACCATAGAGGTCATGGTCAGTATATACATGGTGGTTGGCCTAGGGGCAGAAATCTTCAATCGCTGCTCAGAACAGGCTGTCCTGAGCAATCAATCACCAGGTGGTGAGCAACTGTATTGCATCACTTTTTGTTTGTATATTCTTTTACCATTATTATTATTACTATTATTATTTTCTCTGCCATTACTGTTCTATTAACTGTCTTTATCTCAACCCATGAGGGGTTTTTATTTTTTTTTCCCCATTTTCCCCCTCTTCTCCCTATCCTACTGGAGGGGATGGGGGGAAGTGAATGAATGGCTGCATGGTCCTAGTGGCAGGCTAAGGTTAAACCACGACATTGCATGTTGAGATTCAGGCTATTGCCATACAGGCAGAAGATGCTTAATTGAACAAGTATTGTCTCAGCATGGATGGCAGGGTTCCTTTCAGGGTGATAGGTTCAGCCTTTTTGGCTTAGCTCAGTTCTCCTGAATCACAGCTGGCATTGGTGGCTGTGCAGAGTTAGACCCCCAGTCCTGCAGTGGACCTGCAAAGGATGAATTAGTTGGACTGCAGATGGATGTATGTCCCTACTCACAATAATCACATTACAGGATCACGGCCATCATCTGGAGCTTCTAAAAACAACATTCCCTCATCTGTTAGCCTAGTTGATGCATAACACATATTTACATAGGCTCTCATCTTAGGAAGTTTCATCATCTCTTGCGTAGGAGAATGCTGAAATGATGTTTGCACCATAAATGTTCCAGATTCCACACATGCTTTCAGATGCCCAGCACGGTCATGCAGGCAAAAATACTTGAATACCACTGTAGGGTAAAAGGTCCTGTAGGGTAAAAGTAAAAACAGTACATACCCTATTGGAGTTTTATGGCTTATTCTTAAGATCTAAAAAGTCCTGACCTTCAAATATTGGTGCAGGATTATTCATATGCTCAAAGTAAAACATCTGCTTTAGCATTTTAATTAGTAGAACGTTAGGCTGATTCACCAAGATGCATAAAATCAGAATTAAGAACATGAAATGCAGAAGGCAATAGGACCATTTGCCCACCCCGATTTCTTGAGTCAGAGTTTAACCCCAGAGTCAGAGTCTAAGCACTAATCACAGACTTGAAAACTACAATCTGAAATTTAGGAGGTGTGTATCTTCAGGCTGAGTTAAACTGGAACTACATACTTGGAGGCAGTCACAATAAAAGGAGCAAATGTAGTCACAGCTGGGACAGTGGTGTTGCCCAGCCCGACAATATGCTCCTTTTGTCACGTGAACTGGGAACACTGACAGCATGGGGTTAGCAGGTCTGCAGCCCCATAAACCCCTCCTTTGCTACTCTCTCAGTTATTCCTTGAAGTCAGCGATCACTAGCCCAATTCAATACATTTTCTAGCCCCTAAACTCTAGTTACAACATTTTTTAGGCAAAATCAGTGTGAGCTGTATATACAGATGACAATTTCTCATGTCATCATACTGTGTGGTTAACACAAATTATTATATTAATGTTTTCTGCTCTTGTATTACATCTTGTTATTTTGCAATCATATGGTTAAGCAAATTAAGAAATTGAACATCATGTGTGCAAGATCTGTTTGGGCAATATTAACATAAAATAACCTGCTAGTCAAGAAAGAGGTCTAGAACAAAGTATGGAGTTTTCTAGGTTCACACACATACATCATTGCAGGAAGCTTGCAGTTATATGAAATCAGTGATGTACAAATGTTATTGTGACTTTTGAAGGCTTTCTGCCTGAACTGTGGCCTTCAAACCACACTCAAAGTCCATGAAAATATGGACTATATCAGTCCTACTGGGTTCTCAGTGTCTCAGTAAGGAGAATAATTTAAAGTCAGTCAATACGAAAGCTCTGGGAATGCTGGCTCCAAAGCAGAAATCTTAGGGGGCTGCAGATCTCAGGGGGTAATAGCCTGCTTCAGAAACAGCGAAGATCAAATATATTTGGTAAAACCAAAAGAAACCAAAAAGAAACCACTTTCTCCTCCAAAACTGTTAATTTTCAACAAATCAGTAAATTCCACTGTGTTCAAGTTGATTTTAGGCAGACAAAAATAGCAGTAAGCACATTGCTGGCAGGACACTGGCAGTAGGTGTTATAAGATGTTTTCTGCTGGGCTTCGCAAGAAATCATTCAATCTTCAACATTTTATAAAATACAAGAGTTTCATAATTGTACTTTAAATCCTTTAACTGATGTACAATGGAATTTACATACAAAGAGAAACCTCAGAAAGTTCACAGAGAAGTATTATTATTGTGGGGTTTGTACCACTCTGACAACTTGGTTGCTCCAGGACATGGACTTTGTCAATACGGAAAAGTGTGAAATAACAAATTAATGCTTAGGAAGGGTACTTTCAGTAATTTTATCCAGTTTCCCTCATATGCTCAAATCTCCTGGTAATTTTAGGCCAACCCTTGACAGCGGTATGGACAAAGGCCGGGCTTGCAATAAAGACATGGGGTTGGACACTAAAAGAGCATAAGCACAGCTTGCTCAAGGAAAACTTTCTGAATTAAGTAAATCACTTCTGTTTTGAGAATAAATAGCTCTTATAGTTCCCTGTCCCCATAAGATTTCTGCAGGCACACTTTATTTTAATGCACTTTGAAATCTAAAGGACTCTTCAGGAATGGAAGGTTAAACATGCATGGAAGCGTTCAGAAAGCTGGAGTCTTGACTAATTTCTCCTAGGCTGATAATCAAATACTAAATAGCCCTGGCTCTTGGAGCAAACATTTCGCCCTAAGGACAAACCTCTTTACCGAACAATAGATCAGAAGTGAGCTGGCACTCTGAAGTTCAAGACAGACCCACTGTAATTAATTCAGTTAGAGCACAGCAATTTGGAGGTAGCAGAAGGATGGCAAATCCCATCCTGTTTCCTAATCTTCCCCAAAGGAACATATTTATTAGTAACTCTTAAAATCACCTTTTGATAACGTTGAACAGCCTGTGAGGGGGCCATTAAGACATACAATGCAGACCCATTTTAATCCTTAATACCACTTGAAAATTATCCATTTTAAATGGCCTTGCAGAGCTTATCATAATTTTGTAAACTATTAAAAAGTATTAAAAAGCACTACTACATCTATCTGATGAGAAACATGGGCTCCTCCAGCCTGCCTGATAGAAAACATTGCATCTCTGTGACTGCCTGATGGTGATTCAAGCTGTGGCAATCCAGATTCTCACTGGTGCAGAAACTCCCCGAATTTCGCTGAGAGTGAAGACTGTGCTATAGCTACCTGGGTTACTCTGCTCCTCAGACTGATGCAGAGATCTCATTTTCTTTTTCACATGGGGCACTGTCAACCAAAACCAAGACAGCTAACTCACAGCTGGCCATTCTTTTCAGGATACACAGTAACTGGTGTTTAAAAGCATGTTGGCTTTCCACAGTGTCTGAAACACAGTTATCTTTCACTTGGTACTTTAAAATAGCTCTTCAATCTAAATCGCCTAAAGAAGAGAAAATCAAGCCATTCTATGGCTCCAGGACCAGACAGTGGTTAACATAGGCTAGAGGTCTTTGCACCCATTGGTAAAGGCAATGTGAGAATAATCATAATTTCCAAGGGGACTCAGAGGGGAGAGTTTACCAGTCTCCCTATTCAAGAGTGGGTGTACTAACCTCCGCTCTTGAAAATCTGTGAGATGTATCACAGGAGTTGTAATTACTGTCTGCAGGTCCGTGGCAGTGTTTCTTGATGCACTTCTTCGGATGCAGCAGCTCCAACTGCTCCTAAACGCAGGCCACTGCACCAGTAACACCATCGGCCTGGAAAAGGAGAAAAAAAAAATTGAAGCGTAGCTCCCAAAAATTGGCAGTGGAAAGAAATTGAAATGCAGGTGTGCCTGGTAGCCTGAGACCCCTTGGCATGAGGAGAACCCCAGCTGGCTAATTCCCCCTAACTGCTGTCTGAGGACCATGGAGTAGAAGGAAGGGAGAGGAAGGAGTTGGGCATGCTGTCCACCTCTGACCCACTGCTGTCTTTGCCACTGAGCCCGTAGAGGAGAGGTCAGCACAGATGGGGCCTCTTGACTTGTAAACTCGCACTTGGATGATTTGGACCCTTCTCATTCCCTTGGTTGCCTTCACTAAATGAACGACTATCACATTTACAGGGCTAAATGCTAAAGGAAAAGAAACGTGAGCTCAACAGGAAAATGCAGCATTGCGTGTTTGCCCTTCAAAGTAAAGAAACCCAGGACAGCAGGCACAGCAAACCAAAAAGTATACAAGCCATGGAATGAGTGGGATGGCTTGGAAAAAATGGGGTGCTAATTACCCCGGCTTGAGACAGATAAGCAGGGCTTCTCACATAGCAGCACCCGTGCCGCATCTAAAGCCTGACCTGCAACACCAACCTGGGCTTGTCAGCACAGAGGTGTTCAGGCTGAAACTGAGCAGATAAGAAGTGAGGGGAGGCTGCCAAACTCATTTTCACTGGGGATCTGAACCACAATTCAGTCCAGGTGACATTTTACATATTTTCACCATTGTTTTTGTTTAATTTGTGAAAGCAATTACACAGCCAATTGAACAGTGTAAAGCAACTGCTGCAACAGTCAATATTTCAGTGAGGTACAGCGCAGCTCAGCTTTCCCAGTTAGGATATTCAGGCATAGCCCTACGGTATCTGTACCATCCATCACTGACATTGCCATCTGGCTTACCTGAATCTTCCCCAACTACAGCTTGTGCTGAACAAACTTGACTTTTCTCTGGGCTCCTTTTGAGGAAAACAAGGCAAAGAAACACCCCGCACTGCTGGTGATATGGACAATGTTAGCTGGCATTCTCAGCTCTTAATTGAAGCATGACAGGGGACAGCTAAGTGACAGACGAGGCCAAATACACTGGGTCTCTGGGTGGTCACTTTGATGCAGATAATTGATGGCTCACCCTGTTGAATTACACAGTGTAAACATGTAATATTAGACCCCTATAGGACTGCTTTGCCCTCGTGTCACTTCAGCTGAACTACTCTGATTTTTATTGCTGTGGCTGAAATCAAACCCGTTCCTCTTTGGAGTGGTGTGGCACAGGAACCCCTCCAACCCCACAGGCTGAGCCAGCAGGGCCCAGTTTGCTGCCAGGACTGCGGTGGGACAAATTGGTGATATAGGTGAGTTGCTGAGGTGGCATAACATTGTCAGTAGAGTTAGGAGATAACTGTGCATGCAGGTACGCTGGGAGCTGGCGGTAGTGCTGCTGTGTTACCTATGATAAATAGTCTGTGTCACCGCAGTAGCTGGTCTCCAGATTGAAGCAGACTTTTGCGAATCAGCAGGGTCAGCATTTGAAAAGCATGTGAATATTGTGCACTTGTAAATATTTGAGCACATCTGTTTAGCTCCCTCTCAAAAACCACTGGGAAAAACTACTTCACATTGTGCCATGCAATGCTGTTACCCTGCTCTAATTGTCAAATCTGTTGAGTGTTTTTCTCATGCACACAAAAATTAAAAATTACTATCCTCATTCATGATTAATTCAGCTGCAGTGCTGCACTGTGTCACACTGCATTTTTTAAAGTATTGAATTCCACCTCATAATCAGAAGAGTTTTAATTAACTTTTTGCCAGTTCATCTTTTTTTCCCTCCTTCACAGAGCCTCAGACAATCTCCAGAGCTGCTCTCCCTGCAAACATCTCCTCGAATGCTACCAAGAGAGCAATGGAGCGTCAAGACGGCACTGTGAAAATTGCCTGCACCAACGCAAAACTATTTGTTTCTTCCATGCCTCCCTGCTACAGGCCTGTAGCCAGTTGCCTGTCTGTGCACAGCAAACTTGGCCAGGGCATGACAGAGATCTAACCTATGGCATTTCTTAGTTGCCTGGGAGGAGCATCTGGCTGTTACTTCCCTTCAGCCCACATTCTCTAGCAGATAGGGAACTGGTCCTTTATATTAAATGTTTAGGGAATTGAAAGAGAGGACTTCAGAGAAGCAATATTCTCACCTGTACGTCTGTCATTTTTCTGTAAAAGCATCTGTTCTCTTTCCTGTATCTCGTGAACCCCAGGATTGCCCCAAACTGCTCAGGTACCTCTTCTGAGTTAGCAGTGGGACTTTCCAGGCAGGGACACATTTGCAGGTAGGAAGAGTCATGTTCTCTCTCTTTCCCAAGCTGGCCCTGATTAGAAGGAAGGAAACAGGTTATTAAACCTCATTATTTTCAGAACAGAGCAAAAGGCAAAGAAGATAGCATGGAAAGAGGACCCATGGGAGACTTAACTCCCTCCGACAGGTTTCATGAACCTTTCTGGACCAGTGTGATTTTTTAGACTCAGTTTGGAAGTGATCAAAGAGCCAACAGCCAGGTAGGCCTGAGTAAGTTTGGATCTTGATGTAGGAGTTTCTCTTGTGAGCAGAGAACTCAGCAAGAACAGAGAAAAGCAGCAGGAACTTGTCTTCCTGCCTCTGCCCCTGTGGGACCCTGATGGAAAACTGCCTTGGCAACATGACCACTCTGCCTCTAGAAGGTCGCTCCTTGCAGGACCAGCACTTACTCAGCACATCTCCTTAGGTTTTTCTGACCTTGGCAATATTACAAGGGTCGCATTTGCACATGGCTGAATTGTTCCTGAACAATTTCTCTGATGTATTAGGCACAAACATGCTTTCTGTCAGCATCAGGCATGTCTAATCTCTCCACCTGTTTTCTTCCTCAGAAGTTGCATTCTGTATTTGTTGCATGGAAAATCCCACTTCTTATTTTTGTTTAGTAGCAAATTCCCACTGCAGGCTGAGGGAGCAATCACTCTCTGGAGGAATGGGGGCCAGCAGGGTTAAATTTTCTTTGCTTTCCCCAAGAAAACGCCTTTCTGGGTTCCTAATTTATATTAACTAGTACCACTGACTGGCATTCTCTCAAAGGGATGTCAGATGTCCTCTTTTGAGTACAAGGGCACCCAAAGCACACCCCTTATATCATCTGATCAGTGGATGACACCTCTCCTAAGAGCATGCCTACGAAGTGAACCTGCAACTCCCAACCCTTTGAGACACCTGTCAGGACAAATCACTTTTCTTTTACAGGGGTAAGGTCTCACCTTACAAGCAGGGGAGGTGAGCAGGCACCTCCTGGATGAGAGGGACTGCTCAGTAGCATGAGCACGTCGAGCCCCTGTGCTCCCCCAGGGTACGTGCAGGTGGCTGTGATGAAGCGGAGTGCTGTGAGCACAGGGCAGGGCAGAACTGCCCCCTCCACTTCCCCTGGGCTGACTGAGAGAAGGGAGGCTTTGGTGGAGCTCATGCTGCATATGACCACTCTGCTTGTCCTCCCTGCCCACACAGAGGCCTCACTTCCCTCATAAATCAGCACCGACAGGTTTTAGGGCAGAACTGGTACCAGCAAGGGCTTGAATCCCTCCTAAGAGGCAAAGGGCTGAAGGGAGCTGCAAAAGGGGTCCCTCCACCTGGGTCAGGATGGCCGTGCCACAACATGCAACATGACGACACTTCTCACAGGGCTCAGGAACTGAGAGACAAAGGATACGGAGTTTGATAGAGTTGATGCTGCTTAATAAGGCTTTGAACATTATGGACAAGATACAAGCAATAGGAAAAAGAAAAGCGAACAGAAAAAAAAGGCAGCAGGATCAAATGGACATTTCACTGTGGGAATTTCTGACAGCAGTTTGTTGCATATTCAAACACAGAAAGATGGGCAGTAGCCATTCACCAGCTCTGATCCAGAGGGACATGGGATACTCTGCAAGAGCAGAGGTGAAGTTTATTTGCTGCTCACACTGACATCTTGCAATGTCCACTGCTTTTTTGCTATTTCTATGTCCCTTTAAGGATCACATTGCTGTGGAAGCCCTCTGAGCCTCTGGAAGGGGCTGGGAATCCTGTCAGTACTTGAGAGGATAAAACGTGGTTATATTTGATATATGAGGCCAGAAGAAATGTCTTCTAAAACTTTTGCTTTTCAGTAAGAAAACAACCAAAGGCATTCCTGGTCCAAGGTCATTTTTAATGGGATTCCCTTAATACTTTTTTCCTATCCCATCCTTCCCACTTCCCCCAACTCTGAACCCACTTGTGCATTGCACAGGTTGGAAACAATCGTTCCTGTGCCAGAGCATCGTGAACCTCGTCTAGACGGGACCTGCTCCAGGGATGACAACTCCTTCCAAGCTGGTATTTGCATGGCATAGCTTGTATTGCTTTCCGGAGTGAAAGAAGCTATACTCACCAAAACACTTTCATGCCGTTATTTTCTATGTGCTGTCAAAACAGTTATGTGTGCACAATGGTTTAACCCCAGCTCTGCAGCGGTCAGAACATTACCAGTCATTTTAGAATAAGCTCATGTAATAACTAGGCCCTGGGCTACTAGGGCAAGTCTTAAGATAGTAATCCTGTCTACTCTCAGTTTTAAGCAGCACCAGTTTTCAAGGGCTAAGACTATGTTTATCTGCAAAGGATGTACTGATTTAAAACTGCACATCCAGTTAAAACCGTGAAGCCCCCACTTTTGCTAGTCAGGTATAAATTTGCTTATATCCCTGCCTCCTGCCGAGGAAGAACACAACCCTGTAGGAGTTTAGCTTTTTATGCCTCTGCTGTGGGCCACATCACCCACCCAGCACAGTGCTGCACCGCTGTACAAAGGCAATGGCTATGCCTTCCTCGGACAGCCGTTTGGCCTTGCCTCTTCCCTCCATTACAGTTATGGAAGGGGAAACGTTAAGTGTTGTATCATGTAAGAGAACCTCTTTTCTCCACTTTCTGCTGGGTTTCTTGGGTCAACTAATATTAAAAGCAAATTCCTCCATTTGCTGAAATGTTTTGCACTACCTTGCTGCCACTACCAGCAAGCACCTAGGATGGGCAGGTCCTTTCCAGAGGGAGTCCCTTCCTACACAGCCTGCTGCACTGCATTATCTGGAGTTGCCCCTCTAGTCTGAAACGTAGCCCTTCTACGCCCGCAGTTTGGTGTGGGGATGTTTCAGTGATACACAGCTCTTCACAACTGAGTATACCCAAAACGTTGCACATACCTTTTACCATCAGGGATGCTCCAGGAAAACATTTGTGCAGAAAGGACGGGCCATTCCTTTTATCTCTGAAGCATGATGGGCCGAGAACAGAGATGAATATTTTGTGCAATAAAAATTAGAAGGGACACCAATATGGAGTATGCCAGTATTTATATGTGAGCACTGCAAGGCTGAGTAAGGGATTTGGACACTTTACCACTAAAATTAATCGAAGATATGCATTTCAGTCCCCTAGGCTGACTTGCAAGTACCCCTGTGGGTCTCAAATGCACAATGCATGTGTGTAATTGTCAGTTCTAGTTTATTTTGAATAGATTCAAGGTAACATAAGACAGACAAATACGCAGACACTCAGGTATGTCCTGTATTTGGCGGAATGAAGAAAAACACCCACCTATCTGGCTGACACCCATGTGAAAGTGCTCAGCAATCTTGCACGTTCAGCTTGCAGGTTACCCTCAAATGGAAAATTGCATTACCAGTTTTTGCTTGGAACTTAGAAGAAACTGGTAAAAGCAGAGCCAAATCAACAGATTTAAAAGAACCCCTCTCTCCAAACAGTGTAATTCTTATTAATTCATCTTCAGCCATCCCTCTTTTGCTAGAGGCTGTCCTTCTCACCAGCCCAGCTACCCAGTCTCATGCCATGCACAGTTTTTTTGCCTTGCCACTGCCAATTGCTTGTTAGGACTGCCCCAAAGGCCAGTGCTTTGCACAACAGGACTGTCACCAGCCTCTCTGATTGTGAATCTCAGCTGTTCCGCGCAATCACCTTCTCTACTCTAAGTGTCAAGGAGGTTCTATCTGTGGGGCATGGTTGGTGGCTTTAAAAGGGTTTTGTTTTGTTTATTCAGTAGATTTTCTAGGTATCACAAAGTTCTGTATTTCCCTTGCTTCAGGATACAGAGACACTTTGGCTGCTATTTGACTTCTGGTGCATCTCTTTTCATACAAGTGTTTTTCCTTAGGTAACCACAAATATAGAATCTACAGAATCATACAGTATGAGTGAAAAGAACATATTCATGCATGAAACACCATTATACTTTCACAAACACCCTCAAAGTCAAGAAGGGGACATAGGAAGACTGTACTCTGGATAAGCTTATAAAAAGGGCAAGTTCAGCCTAAGATGGCCAACAAAACAGAGTCAAAAGGCTCTTTCACGAGTTTCCTGGCCATTCAGCATGATGGGTTATAATAGATAAGCAGAGGAGAGAACTCCCCAGAGAAAATGGATGTGATACGCCCTATGGCTATGTCAAAGGATAAAATGGGATTCCCCAGAAATAGCTAGGTAACCAAACAGGAGTTAAACACAGCTGCTTAGAATAATTTTCAGCTGATTTTTCGTCACAAAAGACCATCGTTAAGATCTGAAAGTTAACAAAAAACTGTTTTCACTGGATCCAGAAAAGGAAATTTGGAAATGTTCTTTGTATTTTCTTTATTATATTTTTTCTTCCCAACGTCTCCACACCTTTCTGTGGTGGGAAATGGGATAAGGGGTAACGAAGGAGAGGCCAGGGAGGCATAAGAGGAAGTATATTCAAAAAGAAGCGTGCAAAAACAAATAATAAAGAAAGAACAGAACAACAAAAACTGAGATCTTTCAACTGCAATTATTTTCCCTAAATTTCAGTGAAACCATTCAGGAAAACAAAATATTACTAATTTTCTCTCCAGAGGTTTTTGAAATGTTTTCAACATTCTTCCCCAGCCTGGTTTTCTCCCGTCTCCAAGCCATTGTGATGAGTGGTGCCGGAGGAGCCACTCCACCAGAGCGGGAGCTGGGGAACAGGCCATCACGCCGTCAGAGGACACATTGCTCGGATTAAGAAATCACCAGGGCCAGGCTGAATCCAGCAGGCCTTAGCAGGAATGCACTGGTCACCCTGTCACCTCGTCTTTCTGCATTTCAAAATCAGTTCTATCTAGCATGGGATGCATGATATGATTTAGACAGCTGGCAATGTAAACATCTGACGGGCTGAGCATCTAGAAATAAAAACTCAAAACCCGAGGAGCTCCTTTGTCCAGATTAGCCACTGCAACACATTCACAACACGGGCTTCTGTGTACATCTTGGCTGGTGGAGGTGAATGTGCTAATTTAACCCAGGTGATGGACATAGGGAGTTGTAGGACCTCCCTGGCACTTTGCCTGTGTCCAGGGCTTGGGCAGGATTTCTTGCCATTGGCCAGAGAGCACATGCCAGCAAAGAGGGTACTGAACTTATAAAACTACAAAGAAGTGCTGGCTGATGGAGCCCTGTGAACACTGATCTGAACAGCTTGTGAACCATTACTATCTAGAAGTGTCAAGAAAGATTAGAACAAACATCAAGCAAAGATGAAATAAACAGCTATTGTATGGGCAGAAATGGATTTTCAGTTTCCACAGTAAATAAAATAATGTGCTGTCTTAGTCAGTGCCCCTGTGATGATACAGTTTGCAGGATTTTTACTGGCAAGCTGCCATACTTACTTTCATTTATCTGCCTCAAAGCACCATTTCAAAAAGTGCAAAAGCATGTTGTTGATAGAGTAGATTGTTTATAGCTGAATTGAGTATTTCAGAACAACACGCATTGTAATAAAGCGGGGGAGGGGACGAGGAAGCCAGCACAGCTGCAGCTTCTTGAATCCTTTGTCAAAAATCAATGCCAGAAAGCTGAGACCTATTTGTTCTGTCTCAGGAAACGCAATACGCAGCCCCCTCGCAGCTCCACTCCATGACAAGTGCTAACAAAGGCCCATGGTACCACCAAGGCTTCCCCAGCACCTTGCACTGATGGTGCTGGCACCCCTGGGTGGCTGAGCCAGGGATGGCACCACACTCCCCGCCAGGTCCTCGGTGGCCAGCACAGCCTGAGGACCCATCACCCCTGCGCACCATCACAGCTCTTCTGCTGCACATAGATGATGTGGAGTACATGGTTACAGTAACTCCTCCAGCGATCTAAAGACCACGTGAAAGTGTAGAGGCGGGGGAGACAGAACGCTCTTAAAAATAATAATGTAAATAAAACCAGGGTGTTTTAAGAGCAGAGGAGTGTAGCCCTCATTGCTGTGTTAGCAACTTGCTGCTGCTGGAGCAAGGCGAGAAGGCAGGGCAACCCATGGCAGGTAGGAAGTGGTGGCTGAAGCAGAAAGGCAGCTTGTCCCAGTTCACCAGTCTCCCTCCTACTCACAGAGTCTTCAAAAGCACAGTAAGTCACACAGACTGGTTCTCCGTGTTGAAAAACAGCACAAAAAGCACATGCCTCTGGAGGTTTCCACTGCTAACAAGGGCTGGTTTCCTCAGCAAAAACAATAAAAGGCTGATGAGTGAGGACTTCAGTTCCCTTGAGACCCTTGCATCTAAACAAATAACAGACTGAAAAATATGACTGGAATTAAGGTAAAAAGAGAACACGACTTTATGGGAGGAAAATCATAGCCGCTACCCAGAGTTAGAGGGCATGGAGAGAATGTGAGGGTCTCCTTCTACAGCCCTGCTGGCCCCAGAAGAACATGTCTCACGCTCCCACCATGCTGGGGGAGACAGCAACTTTTCTGGCCAGTGCTCCTGTAGCTTACTGGAGATGGCAGGGGTGGTATTGCCTCCAGCCCAGCAGTGGAGGGTACTGGACCATGGGTGCTGGGAGATACACAGCCTTTGTTTCCTCCCTCAGCCCCGCTTCCTGAGCGACCTGCCCCATGGCCCCATGCTGCCTGGCGCTGCGTGGGGTGGCTCTGCCACTTGCTCCTGGCTGCCTGCGGCCCAAGCTGGCCTGGGAAAAAGCTGTGCTGGGGCACCTCAGCTGTGTGGGTGACTCTCACTTTGCCATGTCCCCCTCGGCTGGCCCTGCTGACATCAAATGCCCTTGGGATGTTCATTATGAGCACAGCTCTCTCAGACACCATAAGCTTCCAGGAGATATTGTGGTCCCTCGGCTCCCTTTGTCAGCAGGAGGTCCTGGAGGCACTCAGCACCCAGAAGGAACACTAGATCCTTTGCTGAATCAAGCCCTATTAGCATATTTCCAGGCATTTACAGATGCCATATTTTCTACATTAATATTTAACCCACCAAGTCTTTCAAAGCCCATCTTTCCAAACCTCAAGTTCCCAGATGCTTTTTAATGCCCTTCTCAATAGTGCAATAAAAGTCTGATATTTTATTACTCCCATGAATTATTATCCTAATTTGTAATTTGCCAGACTTTTTTAAACTTCAAAATCTGTACTGTATTTTCCCACACACAAAAAAAATAAATGCTGTGCGCGACACATTTTTCACTAACAAGCTGAAGCCTAATATTTAAATAGACACAATGATTTTTCTGAAAGGGCACACTATCTTTGTCATACTGTCAGCAAGGTTGTTTTATGTCACCCCAAATCATGTTTAAAGGTTTTCCTAAAATAGAAAGGATAACCTAGAACTGTGCACAAAAGACTGGAAGCAGAATGAAATGGTTATGCATTCTTCTGAACTTTGATGTAATGTAAACTTCCAGGATGGTTTATAGGCACCATTTTTATTTTTTTTTAAGAAGTAAGCATCTTGGTTATCTGGAATGCAGATGCTGGGCAAATTCAGAAGCTCTGGAATGCCTGCAAGCTGTGCTCCCTATGCAGTAGACGCCAAAGATAATGGAGCAAAAGACGCTTGAGATCTCATCCAGCATCTACTGCAGTCAACAAGGGCCCTTTTACTGACTAAACTGAGCTGTGAATTAAGCCTCCAAAGATCACCTTCCCATCAATAAACTAGAGACCTAACTGAATCCAGAACACCACAAATGAGGTGGGTCAAATCAAAGAAAATAGATACATTAAAAGGGTGACCTCAAAGCCAAACCTAGTACGCTAAGAATGTCTAAACAGGGCAGGACTTCTAAAGACACAAGGCTGATGGTGTCCTACCTTTTGAGATGTGGGTTGCCCAGAAAAGCGGAGCTCCGTTTGTATTGAGAATGATTGATCTACCAATGTGAAGATGGAAACCTCCATTTGTCACCCAGTCAGAAATGAGGGTTTAATACTTATAACTCACAAAAGTGCCTTCCACTGGCATCTCAGTATTACATTCTGGAGAAGCGAAAGTGAAAGCTGTTTGAAACTATTTGCTTTCTTCCTCCTGCAGACCTATTAAAAATGAAGACAGAAAACTTCTGGGGAACAGTCTGCAATGGCTTAGAGCTGGCAACAGCTTTGTGCTGAGTGTTATGTTGGTAACTTGAATGGTAGGAGCCCAAAAGCTTTTATTTTTCTGTGTAGAAGCATAGGTTTTCTGTGTAGAAGCATAGGTTTTCTGTGTAGAAGCATAGCATAGGCTATGTCATCCTGGAATGAGCAGCTTGATTTCTCATGCAGAACTTGTAACATTTGAAGATTATCTAAACACTCCTGGAGCACTTAAACTTGTCTGTGTTTGGACAAATCTGAGCCAGAGATGTGAGAATCATAGAATGGTTAGAGTTGGAAGGGACCTTAGAGATCATCCAGTTCCAACCCCCCTGCTAAAGGCAGGGACACCTCCCACTAGACCAGATTGCTCAAAGCCCCATCCAACTTGGCCTTGAACACTTCCAGGGATGGGGCATCCACAGCTTCTCTGGGCAACCTGTTCCAGTGCCTCACCAGCCTCATAGTAAAGAATTTGTTCCTAATATCTAATCTAAATCTACCCTCTTCAGTTTAATATCATTACCCTTTGTCCTATTGCTACAGTCTCTGATAACGAGTCCCTCTTCACCTTTCCTGTAGGTGCCCTTTAGGTACTGGAAGGCTGCTCTAAGGTCTCCCTGGAGCCTTCTCTTCTCCGGACTGAACAACCACAACTCTCTCAGCCTGTCTTCATAGGAGAAGTGCTCCAGCTCATCTTCATGGCCCTCCTCTGGACTTGCTCCAACAGGTCCATGTCCTTCCTACATTAGGGGCCCCAGAGCTGGATGCGGTACTCCAGATGGCGTCTCACGAGAACAGAGTAGTGGGGCAGAGAGTGCCTTGACTGGAGAACCTGAATTGGGGACTGACTGAAAAAGCCCTATACTTTCAGTATTGTTTTCTAAGGATCCTTTTCCACCATGGGAAAGGTCTATCTTGCAGTGGACCTTTCAAGGTCTATGTTCAGGTGGACAAGAGTTTGGATAGTAAACTCTCTTCAGACAGGAGTGGTTCCCAGTGATCTAAATGGATTTCCACAGAGCACCTGTGCGGGTGGATGAGAAGATTCTTCACAGGGACAGAGGCTCTGTTCCACTAATCCTGCTTTCAGCGCCTTAAGCTATTCCCTGTGCAAGGCCACTTAAAATTCACAGTGGAGCTGAGCTCCATCTAATCCAACAAATGCTCAGTTTGTGCCCAGGCTCTCTCTTCCAGCATACTTACCTCCTGTTCTCTCACCCCCTTGGTTCCCCTCGGGCTTTCCAGTTGTTGTGGGGGATCCTTTTGCTCACTAACCCTTGCACAATTATTTGTTTGAGAAACTTATGAGGAGAAGAAAAAGTGGAGTCCAGCGTTAACAGAAGGGATGTGCTGCTTCCTACAAATACTGTGTGGAGTTCAAATGTCCTTTGGGAAGAGCATATGACTTGTGCAGGTTTCTGATCAGCTCTGTATTCCACATAGAACCACTACTGGTGTTTAGCCTAAAAAGGGAGCAAATTGATCCCCAGAGAGGGAAGCGGGCAGACCCTTGCTGAACTGCCAGGCATTAGTCCTGGCACAGTTTAAGCCTGGGAGCCAGGGCCAGTTCACCGGAATTACTTAGCTCTGTGAAAGTCAGGATTTGCTTCAGGTCGACACTGAGTAATGAACCGACAGTAAAACACAATACATACAACTATTATGCAAGAGGTACAGGATTTTTTTTCCCCCAGTTACAGTTTCTTTTCTATTTGCCTTTTTTTTTTTTCCTTTTAAACACCTTTCCTCCCAGGAGACATTGAAGATAACTCTCTATTTTGCTGAATATGCACTTCCTGCCTTTGTCTCTAACTGCTTTAACACTTGGTAAAGTAGGCATTTCGTTTGCATCTCATCCAGCCACATGACAGCTATTGATCTCAGAAGAGAGAACTCAAACCCCCTTTTGCATCACACTTATGGGATGTTTTTGGAGAGGTTCACCTCAAACCCACAATTTTTCTTGAGGCTGAGGGAGCTGAGAAGTGCAAATTCCCTTCAGCATTCAGGGACCCACAGTCAAATTGTTAACACAATACAGGAAAGACACACAGCTACACTACAGGTTGAAACACAAGCATGCAAAGGAACAGTACTGCCTCAAACTATCACGTATCTTAAAAAGCCTTTCAAAGGTGGTGAGGCAGGATTGTGAAAGCCTGGGAAAAAGTCAAATATGTTCTTCTAAAGGCCACTGAGAAGGAATTCAGAGAGTTGCTCATGCATTTTTCAGTGCAGGCAACCACAGTGTTCACCCCAGAAGTTCTACCATTAGAAGATTGCTATCGGGACCAAGTCAGCTCTGCTGGCATGTTCTCTCTTGCATTTCTTCCATCACCTCCCTGGGCTAATCCAAAAGCTGAAACCTGCCTATCTGGAGAGCGGGGAAAGCCTTTGTGAGCAAGCACAGGGATGACGCTCAAGAGTTCAGCTTACCACCCAGTAGCATGTGTATGTGATCAACGGCCTCTGTGTGGCACTTACCCTCTGCTTATTTCTCAGGGCTGCGACTTATTAACAGTATTACCTTTTCTGATGAAATATCATCATCATGTGTAAACATCAGTGACAGGCACTAATTGCAGACAATGCCTTTAATCAACAATTGAACATTAATAAGCATAGACCTTGAGAATTAACACAATGAGACACTTGTACTTAATCACTAAAGAGTACTTCTCATAAAGACAACCCTCTCCTTTTGTTCCTAAAAAGGTCAAAGTCTTCTTTTCTCTATTTGACAAGGAGAAAAGCCACACATAGTAGAGCATATCTAGGCTGCTTTATGTGGCTTAAATTATTTCCATCCATGCATAAAAAGCATTCATTTTCAAAGATGTTCACCAAGTTTTTGTATGTGATCTACAGCTTCCAGAGTCTCTGTTCCTGAAATTATTAGGTTAGCCGCTGAAAGCAGCAATCAAGTTTTACTGTTAATCTTAAAAGCTAATCCTTTTTATTGACTTCCCAGTCAATAAACTTGTAGCTCTGAAACTACTTTCAGGTTTTCTTGAATAATAAGAGGGTTTGTGTGTACCTGTCCATGTGTTTAAAGCTGCTAATTTCCTTCCTAAGTAGGTTGCACTCGCAGGTTAAAACTATAAAGCAATTTACTTTATCTCCCGATGTGGTGTCCTACATCCACGGAAATCAGAACACGGCTTAAGTTGACAGGACTCAGGGAGTAAAGTCAAGACCCTCATCTGGTCACAGTTTATAGGGGGTTGTTTCAGGGGAGTGAATCTTCCTGATGAACAGAAAGAAAAAGGACAGAGGGGGGCTTTTTTTGACCTTTTGTCTTTTTAAAGAAACCTAGTGGATGTAGTCCTGTCTCTATTAATGAACTAAAATCTAACCCAGAGAACCTAAGAATAGTGAAGTATCACACAGATTTATCATTCCTCAGCTCTAGCCAAAGAAAAGGGGATGAAGGACATGCCAGATGTCTCAGACTACTTCAAACTGCTGTGAACCGGTTTGGCTGTATTCAGCCGCGCACAAGTCCTGCTCACAAGTCTCTTCTTACTCACGCCAGTAATCAGCAGCATGGGACTCCCCAGAAGGCCCAGCATCACCTCAGCAAGAGGAGGGCACAGTATGGGAGAAGAAAAGCAGGTCTGTTCTCAGCTTACATGCTATGTCAAATACTAAAATATAAATAGCTCTCTGAGCAGCAGGGAAAACATGAAGGCTTCCTTGGCTTTGTAATTTGTGGTGGGATTTTCTTGTGCTGAGCAGTATGCAAGCTCTGACTGAAGCTCTTCCCACTGGTGGGGGGCATTCAGGCTGCCACTCGGAGAGCAGCCCTTCCCTCAGCAGCAGCACTAATGCTCTTTCTCTTTGTCCATCACCAGTTTCCTGTAGTCTGCCAGAATTAAAATCTTTACCATTCATAGCCACTGCTCAACCTTAGCAGAAACCAGCCTCAGGGTTCAAAAGGTGCAGCAGGAAATTTTCCCCTCCCTCACTAAGCATGAAGATTTCTCTCAGACAAATCCCCTTCCCAGGCCTGTCTGGACAGCGAGCTGCTATCCAACCTTTGGTTGCACCAGGAGACCACAAACATCTGAGCACTTCTCACATCTTGCGTGGAGCAACTCGCAGCCTCACGTTAATGCTCAGGTTTCAGGTGGGCCTGTTCCCTGCCTGCTCTTAGCATGTACAGCAAGTTTCATGCTCTTAACATTTCCCAGAAATTCAAAGTGACAGAACCGGAGGTATTGCAATCTGGAACTCTTAACTTTCGTAAACTGGTGAGAATACTGGAATGTGCATGTTCCTTATTTAACTGCTCCACCAGCTTTTCTTATATGCTGCTCGGCACAGCCGTTCAGGATACATATTAGACAACTAACATCTGGACTGAATATCTATTAGGACCATATGTTCTACTCAGCTACAGCATCATGTTGGAGATTGGGAAAATCCAAACCAAATGGAGATATCAGAAACTTTCAAGGGTCAAAAATAAAGTAATTTTGGTTTTCCCAGCCCCGATGAATATAGTATATTGGCCTGTGCTCTATGCCTCGTGCGAAAGTCTCATTGTAGAAATAACCTGATAAAAAATGAAAACCAACTTGAGCACTGTGGTTGAAAACAGATCTATCTTGATGATTTTTCCCCTGGTAAAGTTTTGAGTGAGACAATGCTGAATGCCTCTGTCTCCTAAATGAGAATGTACAGTAAGAGTCCCAACCTTCACTTTCCTGTTGATACTTTATGATGGTGTTTTCACTGTGGGTGTGATGGTTTCCAGTTTCGCCTCAATAGGATTCTCCCGGTTTACGGCCGAAAAGGTTACATATGCCCTAAATGGCCGTGCCTGGGAATGTACCACTTATATAAACAGCAGCAGTGCTTAAATGCTATAAAACCCCATCAAGATAGTTGATGGAGCACAGTGTAATTCCCTCACTACTAACTCCAGTAAGGAATTGAGAGCACTGAACAGCTAAAACTGTTTTGTACATGAAAGTAAGAAAGCAAGAGGAGTCCCTTTAACCAGCTTTGAGATCTGATCATGTAAAATTAGATTGCCAGTCTCACAAATATCTCATGTAGGAGGAGACAGCGCACTTATAACGTTACAGGTAAAGCCCTTAGTCACCAGAGGACAACAGCGTTCTTTAGATAAGAGCATTATTTGTACCTACTCCAATTTCCTGTGACCAAGTCAGGGAAAACAAAGACTTGACTGGGGCAAGGAGCAGAACTTAATACTTTGGCTTCTTGGTACTGCTGCCGCTTCGGGTGCATGAGCTCTGGGGAACTGTATGTCTCAGTGGTATCTCAGGTCCCAGATAAAGGGATTTCTCCCAACCTGGCTGGGGCACCAGGGAAACCATTGCATTTTATCGAAGTAATATCCATACTGTAATTTTGTAGGTCAAAATAGCAAACCTTCAAAATAACAAACCCAAAATAATTTTGCAAGAGAAAAAAGTTTCATTTTCCACTACTGTTTTGCTTTGTTACAAAATGAAATAAGAGTCAAGAAACCTGTATTTAAAAACCTGACCTAAAAAATCCTAAACATCCTTTTTTAACAAGTGTTCTTACTTTCTTAATGATTTAGATGGCTGGATCAACACAACAAAGGTGGAGAAAAAGAGTGCATAGGATGGATATTTCTGGTCTGGAGGAGAACTGGAAGAGCTAGATGACTGGAGCGATAGAAATGGGGTGGGATTCAATAGCACAACGTGCCCGACTGTAAGCTGTAAGGATTCAGTGCAGCATCCCTGCTGTGCCCTGGGAGTTCATCGACTGAGAATGACAGCAGACGAGAAGGGCCTGGAAGTGTTGGCTGGTCACAGGACAAGCATGAGTCACCAACATGACCTGGCCTTGAGAAAAGCAGGAGCCTGCTGTGGCAGGTGAGGCAAGGCAATTCCCTCAGAGATAAGGCAGCTGTAACAGCCCTGTTCGAGGCCAGGAAACTTCACCAGAAGCACGGCAAATTTTTATCTCCACCCATGTTCAGGAAAGATGAAATAGGTAGAGAGAAAGGGTATTAGGGTGACCAAGGAAGTGCAATCCTGAAGATCTTGGACAGTTTAGCCCAGCAAAATGAAAACAGAAACAGACCATGATGGTGGCTGAAGATTCGTGGGAGTGCAAAAGGAAAATGAGGAATAAGCATCACGGAGGGAAATTCTTTTCAGTAGTTGTGTTGGCAAAATATATAACAACCAGCTAACTAGCCATAAATGAACATTAATATTTTCTTCAGGATGTTAAACTGAACTATGGTCTCTCAGCCAGAGAAAGAAATGTGAGGCTTGATATTCCTCCCAAAGCACCGACATCCCAATGAAGTCAACAACAAATTCCTGCCCTCCATCCCTGTGTCTGCCTGCCCGTGGATTCAAGCAGATGTTACTGAACTCTTTAGCTTCAACTCCTTGCCGAAGCCTTTTTTCCTTTTTTTTTTTTTTTAACTCTGAGGTCTAGAGACTTCGTTTTCTTCAGATGAAAGATTAGATTTTGTCAGTTCTGAGTACATATGTGGGCTGATCTGGCCTATGGGCCGTATGTTTGACACCTCTAGTATACTGTGTTATTGTACCCGGGGGAGGTGACGGGGACTTATTTATAGAGACAGTGTCTGTCAGGGGAAGTTGTAAGTGCGATTTGTGTGGGTTAAAATAGGAAGAATATGTACTCTTTTAAGTGGACACTCCCTTGATTTTAGGCATGGTCAGGGCAAGTGCCCTTAATGAATTTTAACAGTTTTCAATTTATTACTTTTTGGTGGGAAGATGCAATATTTTTAGAATCTTCAAGTATATCTTTAAACTTGGAGAAATGACAAGTCCAGGGACTTCTGGGACACTTGAAGCAGATCTAACCTGTCATCTGTGCTGTGAGTAGCTGCAGACGCCACTGCAGAGTTAGTACAAATGCTACCTTGCTGCAGGGGCGGTGCTCAGCACCCACGCAGCACAAGGGCAATGCGGAGAGAGGACTACCAAGGTTTTGCTCCTCCTAGCCCCCAAACCACACCAAGCTAGGCTCTCTCGCCTGTTAGCTGCTCTCCCTTCCCATCAGAGACACAAAAATACACACAACGCCCTGCATAAGCCTGATGTTTCAGAAGATCACTTCTTCCAAAACTCCTTACTATGAAATAAAAAAGCACCCCGGGTTAAGGAGGAAGAAAATATCTCCTGTTGACTTTGTGATAGGGACCTGGGGCTTCACCTTGTCTTACTAAATCTGTTCCTACTCTAGTGTAAATTATTTGAGAAAGAAAGTTTCCTGATATTAGCATTTCACACATCACTGAGTACATTACTGGTGCTTGAGAAATGGCCAACAAAAATAACTTTCTTGCAGGGTTTAAGTATGTAAGATTTAAAGTAGCCAACGAGGTTTTCAGGCTCCTAACACTTCAAACAGAAGAGCTCCAACAGTAAGCATACAGCTTAAAAACTTTAATCAAACCCACTAGTTCACAGCAAAAGCAAGTAGATAAAACAGATGCAAGACTTCTAGACCAAGTCCTTCTCACATACGGTAATACCATCCTCTCTTAGGGGAAAGCAATGATGGCAACAACGAAAATGCCCTTATTTAAAAAAATTCCTTAGTATGTCCAAACTGCCATCTCTGTTTAATCTCAAACTTACAAAAACCAATCCCCTTGGTTAGGAGTCTGCTGATACTTTAGATTATAAAAACCCGTAACCTCAAAACTCCCACAACTTCCCCCCCCCCCCAGTTTCCTGGAGTTGCTGCTACGAAAGTTTGGGTGAGGGAAATTGCTCAAGAAGCTTGTCTCAGATTCTGGTTTCTAATACAGCATACTGGGACGGCATCCTTAAAGGTGGGATCCAAATTGCATGATCCCATTGTCACAGGTTCCTAATGTTTCACCAGCAGTTGGTAATAGAGCTGGGACCTCCTGCAGCCTCTGCGGGGCAACCATGAAATAGAGCTAGCCCGCTTCTATTTGAATTTCCTTTAGGTCTCCTTACATTTAATCAAAAGATTTTTTTCTTTCTCTGGTCTGGATTGGATGTGGCTCACGATGTCGATGATGAAAAAGCCAATAATTCACCTCGCTAGTCAGCCCTGCATTTTCTGTGGTCATTTATTAAATTAACTTCCAGCTGTTACTATTTATATGCTCTCTCTTGTGTGTACACATCCACATACATCGAAATAGTAATGTTCATTAAAAGGTAGCACTGTTAGGATGGCCCATCTAACAGCCATCTTATTAAGTACTGTTTTCCGACAAAAATGAAAGCTGTAAAATCAGTACTGCCTAGTGCAAAATTAGAAAAACAACAGACTGTTTTCTGGGGTATGTACACCAGCACAGCGCCATTGGGTGGGGTGAGACTGCTCTCTCATGCCTGGCGAATGTCTGACCCTTTGGCTGTTATCATCAGTCCCCTTTTCCTCAGGATTAAATGCATGCAGCAGAGGATTTTGTGGCAAGGAAAACCTGTTGGCTTAGAGGACAGGTCCAGGGCTGCAACAGTAGTGCCAGAGGCAAGAGCAGCCATGTGCCGGTGCTCAGCAAGCCTTACTTCAGCTCCTTCTGAACCTTCTCCTCATAAGCAAGCTGAAGAGGCTGCTTTGGCTTGCTGACTTTTTCAAGAGGGGACACATATCTTCTGTTCTCTAAAAAACAAGGAGTCACTCAGTGGTGGTGAACTTAGGAAAAGCCTGCTCCCTAATGCACTTCGGCTGTCTTATACTCCACGTTTTGAACACTTAGAAATAAAACTGGAAACTTCTTGGTTTAACTTGCAGGTGCCATTTGCAGGAAGGATTGTACCCTGAGCTGGTGCAAACTGGTGTAACCATACTGGCTCTGGGGAGGGGTTAGTCTGGACACCCCAGCTGAGAATCTGGCCCTGATGCTGTGACCATAGGGCAGCAGGAACCCTCTGTGCCAGTGAATACAAAGTACTTGTGGGACACATTATCTGGGTGATCACGCAGCTCTCCAGGCAGCAGATTAGTAACAACTAAACCCAGAGCTCCTCCTGAAACTGAAACAATATCAGCTTTGAGCAAACAGTTGTCCTAAATGAAAATTCATCCCCTGCTAAATTTAACCAGGTTGCATGACAGCACATATGTGTTGATTTCAGAGAGGTTTCTGAGGCATGAGGGAGATCATAAATAGGCCCTAACATCTGAGAAAATTAGACAGAAAACACAGTTTTGCTTTCCGTTACACTTTTCTTTAGAATTCAGCTCAGTGTCTGCTCTTCCTTAAATGTCCTGGCACACAGTTCAATTATTAGCATGGTTTCCTTCAGAGGGAATAGAAAGTGGAAAAGGTTATTTTTATTTCAGTGCCATACACAAATTAATGGGAAAAAATTATTTGCAAAGTGAGAGTTCTTAACTTCCGCAAACTGTGAACCTGGCTGCTGGCACCCCAGGTGTTGTAAGCTCCCTATGTGTTTGTTATGCTTGATATCAGGCAGACACCAGCACTGTCAAGTTAATCATCTCACATGCGAATAATCACCCAAACAATGTGAACAGTGAACAATACAAAGCCAAAGACGCAGCTTTCCTAACCATGCACCTGAAGTTAGGTGAGACCAGGATAGCTGGGACCTGTGGTGGGGCTGCAACTCTTCATGCAGCACTGCTGACCCAAGAGTGGAGCTTGCCCTCAGGTTGCAGGCTTCATCTCTAGGACTTAAATCAAGCAGACATCGAGTTGAAGGAAAATTGTTACGACAGCAGGACCAAGAGAGGGTTTCTGTCTGTCTCAGAATAAACAGTCAGTTGATGCTAGATTGCCTGGGTGCATGCTCTGGTCTCTAAGCACTGGAAAACAAAGCCCACAGTGCAATACTCTGTGGTTTCAACGTGAGCTCCACCATATGCAGATAGGATGTATTACCATTCCCTGCTGCCAATGGCAGGACGTGCCGTGAGGAGATGGGAGCAAAGCTGAGAAGGTGCTGGGAGCAGAAGGAAGCTGCTGGAAGGTCCTTATCAAAACAATGACTTAAGGCAGTCAGGTCTACACAACAGGGTGCAGTTCCCTTCCCATTCCTTTCCCCTGCTTGGCACTTGGGCCTTGTGCACACAACTAGAGGCATTTCCACAGGGAAGGTCCTGAAGTGCACAGCTCACGGGGGTGCTCCTGGCCTAGGGAGCCTGCAGCCCCCAGTGAGAGCAGGGCTCCGCTTCCCCCGCATCCTGACCATCATCCAGCACAGCAAACACCCAGCTGGACATGAAGCACCACTGCCATTTGTAGGGAATACTAACCTTACTACACTTACCGTAAAACTTACAAGAGCTTACAATGCTAACTGTTAAAGTTATTTATCGGACTTTTCTGAAATTGAATGAGAGGATGAGAAAAAGAGCCATTTCAAGAGTAATTGCAGCATATTGGTTTTATATCTGTGATTTCCCCTAGATAAACTAAATTGTTTGAAAACGGGAAGCATTGTGAAACCTTTGCCATCTACAAGCTTGCTTTTCCTCAAGCCTAAAAAAAGCAGTGACGGGGCGGTGCATCAGCATCGGGCACACCGCTCCTTCCTTTCCTCTTTGTCTCACTTATTGGCAGGTACTTAACGCTTTTCCTCTACCCAGGGTACATAGAGCAAGCACTAATCAAGTAAATACTGGTATTAAGTAAATGTTAATGTAAAATAACAGTATTGACCTTGTCACTGCATAAATCTCTCCACTCAAAGTTAAACTGCATTTACCTTAGCGTTGCCAAACATTATTTGTAACTGATAAAACACCCTCTCATCCACTCAGGAGGAACACACCAAGGCTGTCTCACAGTGCGTGTCAAGACAGGGGACTCTGTCACTAGGATAGACAGCAGGTCCCATTTCAAATCCTTTATTCTAAGATTCTCAGATTTGAAGTCATTATTCTCAACAAAGCAGTTGATTTGTTTACAAATCATTAAATAAAGCAAGTAGAAGATATATTTTTTCCTTCAGATTTTTGGAAACTTGATTTTTTTTCTTCCAGCTTCGATACAAGTAATCTGCGTTTTATGTTTTCTCCAGGACAGAAGTAGTCAGCAGTGGTACACTGGGGCTCCTAAATGCCACATACCATGCTCTGATGAACCATCTGGATGCTCAGCACAAGACATTTTCCATATTTTGAGAGCACCACAAGGAAAGCTTTGGTTTTACATGAAAATACTACAAAATTGGAGGGGGTAAGGCTGAATACAAGTGCTCTGTTGTTCTGGGGATTTTGGTGTTTCCTTGTTTGGCCTGGCTCTTGGTTCTCTGGAAGAACATGCAGGTCCTCCAGGCGCTGGAGACCATGGAGAAAACCAAAGGCATGAGGGGGTCTTTGAGGAGGCCAGGGAGGCACCAAGATGAAGAACAATGTTTAAAAGAAGAGTGGACTGAGAAGGGATGTGAAATAAAGGAGGGGCAGGGGACAGGATGTAGGTTTGAGATGTGCAGAGGAAGGGTATCTGTGGAGCCTGCTGGTGCCAGTGCATAATGTACTGCATGCCCTGTCCCCTGGGTCCCCCTGGACTTGGCAGAGGAACATGATGATCGTGTTGGTGGGCTACTTAAACTGTGCAAACATGTTTTCCTTTTACATTTTGTGCTAAAACTGAAACACCTGGGTTTTAGTATATGAATTTCTGGCTAACTTTCTTGGGGTAGCAGGATTATTTTATTTTATATATACAAAAATATTTTAAAGCTTTGATCTCTGTGTATAAATATAAACTGCTTTTTTTTTTTTCACTTGCCTCATCAGCTTAAAGAAAGTTTCATCTGCCATAGAAGCACAAATACTTGTGCTTACCATCGTAACTGCTAAAACCCACAGAAAACTTTGCAAAAGGTGCGTCTCGGAGGATATTGCCAAACTAACAATCTAAGTCCATGCAGGAGTATGTTTGGATTATACACAAATAGAGGATAAAGTCAAACTGAGCTATACTGAAAATGTTACTATTTGGGAATATGAAATTTCCCCATCTGTTTCCATCAGACATGCCTGAGCCAATGCTTCAGCATCCCCAAAGGAATGTCTCTGTTAGCAGGACAATGCTGTCTACTCAAAGCTTCTGAATAGTCAGATTTTAATATTTAACTGAATTTCATTTTTTAAGGAAAAGTCCAAGTCACAAAGTCACTAAAAAGAGCTGAAACAGTTTTGATGGGAAAAAAAAAGAAGTCAGAATCTCACAGATAAATCAGATTGAACAGGAATCATGCTGACTCGTGCTTCCAGACTTTCCTGGAAAAGTCCAGCTGCTAATGAGAAGATCTGGACAGTCTCTTTTAGGATACTTGGGGTTCAAACTCTCCAATAATGGGTAAGAGATATTTACTCAATGCACTTCATCCCTTAAACCAAGATAATGCTCTTGGCAAAGAAACACATTAAAGTCTAAAGGGAGTGGTCTCCATCTCCTTAGGGTTCTACATGAAGACGGGAAAAAAGAATAAGAATTTACTCCTCCCCTGGGTCAAAATCTCAGTTTACCGCAAGAACGCATATATGCTTTCCATGCAATGTAATTACAAGTCAGCTGAGAAACTTGGAATGAAGGAAAGCAGATCCATACACTGGCAAATTCATGTAGTCCCTCAGCTTCGAGGGATGCCAACAAATCCATTACTGCAATAGTATTTTTCACTGAGAGTGTCCCACTTCAGGATTTACAAGCTTAATATAAGGAACTTAGGCTGGAAAGGAAAAAATAAATCCCCTCCCATTCACTATTTCCAATGGAAAAGGATTTTTCCCAAGCGAAAAGTAAATTGCTGAGAAAATGCAATTGAAATGATTAAAATTGCTGAAGGTTTTCGCTTAATTTTGTTCCCATCGTTGTCCCCCCAAAATTCACACGATAGTCAATGTCAGAAGATTTTGCTTATTCTTGAATTCCTCCTCCCAAATCATAAATATTTATCACGTGAATGGGGTCCTTACAAGTGTCTCATATTTGTGAAAGAAAGCAGTTTGCTGCAGGATTTGACCTTGAAAATCTTCTCCAGTCTCATTGACAGGAGCCAATGCTATTTTTCCTTTTTAATAGCCTTGGAAACTTGTGCCAGACAGACAAAACAGCCAGACAGACCACACGCAGATTATTAAAACCAGTTAAGGGTGTGTGATTTTGGTATAGGGACATAATGGCCACTACATTATGGGCAAATGGGAGGTCATAGGGTGGGAGGGGGGATTGTTCAATAATGAACACAAATAATGAAAGGACATTGGAACATGGTTAATTCAACGCAAAAAGCCAACTTCTTCAGTTAGGAAATGGAATCAATTGTCTGAAGTAATGGAGGAATTAGGAAACACCATCAACCTTTAAATTTTGGATTCCTAAGCAGCCATTAGACTTGGATGTCAGAAAAAACATTACAGTACTGCCTAAAACGCAAGAGGGTAGATTGTATGAGCTATCGCCATCCCTTCCGCAAACACCTGTAATGAAATAACTCGAGTCCCCAGAACTCCCCAATGCAGACCTCTGCCATAAACACACACTGTACAATGTACACAGCGAAATACCAAGCTTCAGTTTATGCTGGACACTGTAACACTGAAGAAGCAACACAGCCCAAGGCAGGGAATCGACCAGGAAGCAAGAGACAACGCTGCTTTGGCCAGCTCTGCTGTGAGAAGCACGAGGAGGCATTTTGTTTCCCTGCATCTGTGCTTTCCTCCTCTGCATCTTCTGTTGAATCTGTAAGAGTGCCCGGTCACGGGGCCTGCAGCAACGACCTGACTCCTATCCAGCCCTCGAGACAGACATGGGAAGTGCAGAACTTCCACACGCATCTTTGCTGCACCCTGAGCACTGTTACTTTGCAGTTGTTCCTTTGACTATCACTGACCTTTCAAAGAAACCAAACAACAAACTCAACATGAAAATCAATGACTCTAAGGCAGCCAAAGAAAATGGGAATCTCAGCCAGCTGACTGAGGTGGGCTTACTCTTGCTCTTATTGAAGAAAAGAGACAATTTCCGACAGTTTTGATGAGTGTTGGATTCATCCAGGGGTGAATCTGACTCCCATGTTAAATTACCGCTAGCCAGTGCACAGCCCCTATATAAAGATATCAACAGAGAGGATCGCAGAGTCAGATAAACCTTCCTGAGAAACCACCTTGCCAAGACCAGAAAAGAGCATGCATAAATACCTCAGGATTTGCATTGATGCTTGTGGCACAGAAAGCATCCCTGGGTCCATATGATCACTGCAGCCCACTGAATTCGTCAACCAAGAAAAGGGAAAGTCAGCAAGCCCTGCAGGCCAGAGGACCTTCTGGCGCTATAGCCAAAGAAGCTGACCTGGTCAGCAAACCCACCGCCTGCCCCTTCTTTACCAGTCTCCCCTCCTGCCTCTTTATCTTCCCATGGATGTTTTGATAAAAATTAGGCAAAAAAGATGTTTTTGTCAGAAATTTCCTTGGTTTCCCAAGGCCGTATGGTGAAACACAAAGATATTTTGGCCAGGTTTCCTCCTTCATCTCACTTCTATGACACACAATAGAGTCCCATTCTGGTGGCAGGAAGCGATTACTCATGGTATCTCTGGCAAAGGAACTTTTCCATTGAAAAATGGCTTTTGGAAAACTCACTTGTTTTCCATTGGCCTTAAAAAGACCATTGACTGAAAAGGCCTCTCCATTTGAAATCCTGGTTTAAGGTCTTGCCTGAATTCACCAACATCTCAGTATCACTGAAGGAGGGGACAGTTTCCCAAGGATGATTTGGACTACTTATCACTTCTTCTGTTTGCCTTCCCCAGACTACCACATTGTCTCAATCACACCCAACCAACTAACCCCAATACAAGCCGCTAAATCAGATCAGCAGCTGCCTGTGCACAAAAGTCCTATCCCAGGGAAAAAAAGAGAGAAAAAAAAGGCCTTAAATGTTCTTCAGGATGCAAAAAATGGGCTTGTATCACAAAGCAGAAGAAATATTTTCCATCACCACAATGAAATATTTATTAATAGCAGACACTAAATAATCTAGTACAGACTTGTTCACCAGAGTGCACATTTTAGCTTGAGTCTCTGAGAACCAAAGCCCATTTAATTGTAATGAATAATAGCACAGATTTCCTATATTTGGGCTCATATTTTGCAAAAAGTGTTAGCAAGTAAACATGGATATTCCCAAACTATGAATATTTAGTTAAGTTCTATTCTGATGTTTCTTGTTGTGAATATTACTCTATGAATTATTAAATTGCAACCAATTTTCATAAGGATGAATTTTTTTGTTTGCAAAAATTGCTACTTTCTTCCACCTGAAGCTAAATCCACTACACATGGAGACAACTAGAGGCAATATATTCTTGAAAAGGAACATAAGATCTGAGCCAAAGTATATATAGGATGAAAACCAGAAATGCTACTTTTGCTTGAGTGTCATACGCCCATAATATCTTCAGAGAAATGAAGTTTTTTACCAAGTAATACTATTAAAAGTTCATGAATAGAAATTGGTTTAGTTGAGCTCATACTACTAACCAAGCATTTTCACATTACACCCCATGTTTGATCAGAAATACGCAAAAAAACATGTCCCAAACACTCTCCACACACAGGTCACTGCACTGGGAGAAGAAACCTTGTCCCAAGCTGCTGCACAGCACCAAGGAGCCCAACTCACATTGCGTGGTGGTGGGAGCACACGTGGCCAGGTGGAAACCTGCACCCTGTGCTGAAACACCAACCTTCCCTCACTGTGCTTCCTTAAAACACTCTCACTCTTTCTTTCCTGTGAGACTGGACACTGCTGGGGGCAGAAACTCCTCCCTGTGGGTTTGTATGAGACCCAAGAAAATTATTATGGCCTTAAAAGAGCTTCATCTATGCTCATCTACACTGTGGGAATGAGGGATGCTCATGATGCAGTGGTGCTACTACCAAAGAGACTAGATAGAGAACAGTCCTCTAGCAGCTGAATTCTCTAGGGGGAAAGGAGGGGAATACTTTTAAACTTACATAACATAAGTATCATCTATGGTAAGCGTTAAATGATGGTCACAACTAGGTGTAAAAGTGCAGAGGATTAATTAACATCAACACCTTTTCACAGAGTGAGAGTCAGCTACTTGCACTGATGCACCCAGAACTATTCCTACAATCATCACACAGGCACAGTCGAAACACCTTTTACTCCAAGATACATGTGCCTATAGCTGCAGTTTCTTACTGCTCAGGCCTGTGGGCACGTAGTGATGCTGCCAAGCGGACGAGCCTTTGCTGTTGCTTGCGTGGCAATTTGCATGCCCTGGCTTATAGAGTTTCATGATTTATTTCTTAAAAAATGACACTATTTGACAAGTATCAAGTGACAGCAGCAAACCTATTTAACCACTCTACTGCTGGGTTGTGTTGGAAGCTTAGGCTAGGCTAATAGGTACCTTACAATTGTCCTGCCTATTTTAATGTGTCATACACAAAGCTGCAAATCAGCCTGACAGCATGGAGAAGCCTCTGATTAGACAGCAAACTTCACTTTCTGTCCTTTTTAAGTGTAACATTTTCATTCTCACACATGTGCATGCTCATTTGGGAAGCATCTGACTAGTTCTGGCACCAGATTTGGACACCTTAATGTGTGCATCTTCCTCACAGTCTCATAGCACTGAATAACACATGAAGCTGCATTTGTCTAGAGGTCTGCTCAGTTCGGCCTGGGCGAGTAAAGAGGCAGATACTTATTTACACTGCTGCCAAGAGCGGTGAGATCCTGACAGCCTGGTGCAGGGTGTACGGTACCTGACTGCAAGCTGAGCCATTGGTTTCAGTGCAAGTCCCCGCAGAGCAAGACCCTGACTGCTCATCTGGAGCCGATGCCCGTTCCCATCTTCAAGCCTTGTAGAGGTCAGCACTGCTGGGGGCAACTGAAAGGGCTTCTCACCTGTTATCTGCAAAGCACTTGTACTTAGAACAATAAACCACAATGCCTATGTGATGTTTGTCAGCAAATACTGGCTTTCAGTAGCAAGTTTCTAGTGATAAGCACAAACTTATTTGACAAACCATGTACTGTCGTAGCAGAAAACCCAAACCCTTCCTGCAGAGGAAAACCATCCTTTAATGTTAGACAGCTTAGGGTTAGGCCTGCATAGCCTTCTCCCTCCCTTACAGTGATATACTCCGCAAGAGGTACTGGGAGTAAGTGATAGCTAGGTCATTCCTACAGCACAGAATAGATTTTGCATGGAAAATCCCATCATTTTCTTGTATAAACAAGTCCAAAATGCATTTAAAGGATAGGTTTGGTTTTTTTCAGCTTGCAAGAGGGTTTTAAGTTTTTTTTTTTTTTCCTCTCCACATGAACTGCCAACTAAACTGAGAAGCAGAAATCCTAAATAAAAGTTAAAAACCAACCACCAACTGCTTAGAAACCGAAAAAGAAGATCTACTAGGAAATCAGCCCTTTTAAGACAGTGTTCCAGTAAGATGCCAGGGACAGGTCACTTGGTTGTCTCATTGGAATAACCACATTTTAGGTTTTCAGAATAAAATATATGAGGTTGGGCAGCCAAGAGGGTTAGTACAGGGCTCAGATTTTAACACAAACAAAGGGTAATCTGGTCTGGCGCAGTCTGGTCACTGCAGCAGTGTATCTGAAGGTTAGGTTTTATGTTTATTAGCATCATCCAGATGGCGTTTTATGTCCTTAATAACTTTGTCCCTGACTAAGCCATGAACCTACTGTTTGACAAACACTGTAGGAAATACCCATCAGCAGAAAAGCCATTTTGTAATGAGGGATAGAGCTGGTATGTTTAAGATGTCTACAATTTACTTTTGTGTACCTGTCACCTTTTGCTGTGTACACTTAACATTGTAAAGTACTTTAAGCAGTCGTCCTTAAGCTAAGGGGTCTGGACAAATGAGTTTGGTACATTTGCTGACTCCTGGGAGCCCTGCAGCTCCTCCCAGTGTGCTGCTGAGTGGCGTGGGCTCCTCCTTGGCTGCTCACATCTCTGCATGCTCAGCCCTGCCAAGGAAGGACAGCCGAAGCTTCAACAGGGCCTGGCTCCCATCCCCACCACGTGCCTTGCGCCACACCAGGCAATTCACACCAAGAATCTTGAGCTCAAAAGTCTTCTGCAAGTAGGGGCAAAACCACCTTTTTCACAAAGCTGTCATGACAATTCAATTTTCTCTGTTCACAGAGCACTTTGCAATCCCCAAGGGGAACATGTTCTGTACTTCATTAGCAGAGATATCTTATCTCCGACATGTTGTCCCAAACACCGTATGCCTCACAGACTCTCCAGGATTTACTGTATTTTGATGACAGACAGGAAAGCGCCACTTCTAATTAGTGCAACTTGTGAGTTTCTGTGAAAAACTATTTTAGTTTCTAATTGTTAAAATAAAAGGACCACTGACACTTATTTTAGCGAGACTGCCCTTGCCCCACGGGGTAGCTCAGCAACCCAGGAGCTTCCTTCAGCACATCAAAGGTGTACAAGTTTTTCACTTTCAATCTAAATTCAAAAATGTTTTATTTCTTCCTAGCTGCAAAAACACAGGGCCAAAACATTCCCCTGAAACGAGCAGGAGTTCTCGCACGTTTGCAGAGAGCAAAGGCTTGAGCGCAGTCGGTGCCCGGAGCTGGGTGGGCAGTGCAGCCGGCTGAGCACAGCCCCCTGCACGGCTCCCCTCGAGATGCAAAGCCTTCACACGCTCATGGTGGCTCGTACAGTTGTGTGATTTCATACCCAGGCAGCCCTGTGCGTAAATGCCTACGTGGCATTTAAAACCCAGGCTGTGGCCAGCTATCGTGTGCCCGATCAAACGTATGGACTAAAAGATAATGAGTTTAAACAATCCAGGAGACTCTACATACTTGTTCCGCTGGTTTACTGAACTAATTTAAGTTAAATTGGTTCAGCCTCATGATTCAGACAAGACCAGAATGAATGTTAGCAGCACTTTTGGTGTTTCATGACACAATTTACTTTGAATTAAAGCAACTGGAAAAAACCTTGTGCTCAGGAAAGTATGTATGTATCGCTGTTGAAGCAGACACTGGCAGTAGTGACATCAGCATGTTTTTTTAAGCATACGTTCGTCTTTTGCAGGGATATTTTGAGACCCTAAAAATGTCACTACAGAACTGTCCCAGTTTTTGATTTTGAAAATGTCACCTGTGTCATCGTTGGAACTGGGCTGTTATTTCCAGAACTAACCATTTGGGGAACGGTTTATGCGAAACCTAAACCTTAGCACCAGCTCTGCAGTGAAAGAGAGAAGGCAAAAGTGCTGGCGCTCACACTGGCGCTGGAGTCATCCAGGAATTGGCTGGCTTACCTCAGGCCAGCCTTTCACTTGCCAGAACTCAGAAATTCACATTTCTTTTCAAATTTGCTATTTTCTTTAGGCATTCATTTTGAACGTGACCAGCTGTTCTCAGAACAGGGATCTGGAGCCATATTCTATATTTTTAGAGCAGGCATCTTTCCTGTTAAACAGAAAGATGAGAAACTCTAAATTAGAATATGGTTAGGAGGAACAGAAGAAAACTCACAAGCGCAAAGCTGCTGCTGTTCACCCAAAAGGCTTGCAACAAAGATGCAGGGTGACTTTTCTGATACTAACAATGGTTTACCTGAAACAGGAGCAGAAAAGAAGCCAGGGCAACCTCACAACAAACAAATAGCTTACTGGGAGCCCCAGCATTCCACATAATGATCAGCTGAAGGTAGCAAAAGGGGCAGCCCCACTCCTGATACAGGCTCCTGCTCATCCCTTGGGCCAGCACCAATACTGATACAAATGTCTCAGGGACTAGATCAAGGATATCATTGAGCTACAGACTAACCTGGCCAAATCCAGTTTTGGACAGACGGAGTCACTTGGCTGCTCCACAGTGTGTGTACCGGTGCTGTCACAATGACTGGAGTAGGACTGGGAAGACAGGACTGAGATGTACAGTATGACTAGCATTTTCCACAGCAAAATGGCAGCAAACATGCAACCTGAGTAAAATTACCACGCATTTCCAACAGCACTGGAAATAATGAAGCCTGAGCTCACAGGGCCTTGAGCTGTGAGCTGCTAGTCAAGTGTTGCAGGTACCTGGGCCGTACAGCACAGCTTCTCCAGGCACACTCATCCTCTGATGCCCAGAAACATGCGTGTTCATGCCACATCCTTGCCATCTGTCAAAAGTGACAGAGCCTTTCTGCTTTAACCAACCACATACATTCCTTGTAGGAAATTAATTATCCTTGAGGCCTTTAGGCTTCAACCAAGTTGGCTGAGGACAGTCAACAGCTTCCACTGCCTTTGAATGTGGTAAAAAATACACAAAACAACATTACTAAGCAATCCAATATCCTTAACAAATCCTCCAACAGAAGAACCAAAACAACATGAACACTCCCCATGCACACCCACCAACACCAAGTTTAACGGAAATGTAAGTAGAAGACCATCCCTGGGGCACTGTCTCCAAAATGCCTGTCACTTCCCTCAAGAGATCCCCAGCTCCTTCAGAGATCAGCAATTGTATGCTGCCTTACAGGTGGGAAGCTGAAGAACAAAGGAGGAAGACACCGTGTGACTTCAGTGATCAGTATACGATCAAGTTTGTTTCCTTACCCACTAGGTAGCACCACTTCTTTTTAGTTTATTTCTATGTTGTCCATCTTAGAAATTTGGAAAAAAAACCACAACATAATCCCAAAATTTTGAAATATTAGCTCATTCCTATAACCAAGCCTCAAAAAATCATCTATAATTGTTCATGTTCCTAATTCTCACCAAGTTAACAAAAATTTCAAAATGTTATGTTTTTATAAAGCCCTGTGTTTGTCAGGTGACTGCATGTGCATCTCCTATCATTTGGCCATTGTTAACTATTTCCCTTCTAGAGGAAAGCTTTGGTTTATTCCACACAGCCACATTTCTAAAATGAATGATTTAAACTTATAGCAAGGTAAGTTGAAAAGTTTCACTCCTCCACTCTATGCTATCAGGTTATACAAATCCAGATCAAATGCTCTGTTGGAGTCTTTACCCTTAATTAAGCATTTAACTGAGGGAGTTAATCCCTCCTCAGTGGAGGTAGAACCCTTCTCTGTTCTGCTCCACAATGAATTGCACAAAGCAGGACAACTCTGCTCCCTTCTCACCAGCCCTTGGCCAGCAGCATGAGTGGGGCACTGCCAGCATGCAGACTATCTGTCCCACCTCCCAGTTGAATCCAAGGAGCCATCCACCCTGCAAGCACGGTGTGTAAAAACTTCTTTTTACAGGAATTCAAAAAAGAAGGGCGCCTTCAAAGGTCCTTCATTTGAGAAGGAAGAAACCAAAATATTCAAAGTTGTATTTGAACAAGAAAGCGCCACATATTTTCCCAAACTCCCCCCAACTCTTGGCTGTAGGGGAACATTTTAGAGGAAGGTGAAAGGACTCTCATGCAAGTGGATGCCTGTTGTTCCCCTGCGTCATTCAGAGGAGATGGCCACTTGCAGCAGCGAGGGATTCTCACACAACATACTATACTATACACTACTCTCAGTCCCAAAGGAAAACATGGGCTCCAGTGAGTAATCCTGTGATAAAACTGAGTACGTTTACTTTGCGTTTTTTACTCTAAAGATTAAAGGGTATGAAACACCCTTGGCTTGTTATTAGGAAATGCCTCGTTAGCCACTTTCTTTTGAATTCACTCAGTGCCATTTGTAGAAAAGCCATTTCTCCCCAGGAACCATTTCTTTTCAGATTGCTTTTTCCCCTGCTTCCCAGCAATTTCTGTTTTCAGAGTAATGAAGACCAATGTGGTTCTCTTCTACACCATTTCACTACATTTACATTTTTTAAAATAATTGATCATATCTCTGTAATTTTATACTTTTATTCTAAAACATAGGATACATACAGTCACTACTCAGCATGGCCAGTGAATTATGGTTTATTTGGGATTTTAAATACAAAGATTATAAAAGCATTGGTTAAAGTGCTGCCAAGTGAACTAAACTTAGTGTTCATGGTATCTGGCTAAATATATGGTTTTTAAGTAATAAGAAGGAGTTGTTATTGAAACTGCAATCATCTTTCACAATAAATACTGTTTTAGTTGAAGGCTTCTGTACAATAAAGTTATATCAGTACTTGGGTATGGTGTACTTATAATTAACACAAATATAGGGAAAACATACTAATGTTTCTTAAACTGCATTTCTTTTGTTTATGCTAATGCAAAGGATAATTTGGTGTGCCACATGCACCAAGAACCAATAAAGACATGGCTGATTATTAGGCAAAGATTTCTACTCAGATCTTATCAAATTGGACAGTTGTAAGCAAGAGCATTATCAAATGTAATCAACGTATTAAAGAGGAGGTAAGGCTCACAGACTGTTAGGGGAAGGCTTGGGGGCTGAATGGTGATGATGATATTGTTTAGACTGAGATTTCCTAGGTATATTCAAAATCACATAAATACAGCCTAGGTGAACACTCCTGAGACCTGCTGAACTCATGTGAACTTTGCCAGGATGAAAGTTCTGCAAAATGAGCAACTAGCATTAAATTTCAGACAGACATACTCCAATGGAAAAATAAGCTTTATCATGAGATCTAAAAGCAAGGCTTATAAGCATTTAAAACTCCGAGTTTTGTTTTCTCTATGCTATAACTAAGCGCAATTGAAAAAAACACTAGATTTTTACTTTCAAATGCGTATATACACATTTAAATAATACACATATAAATATTATAAATATATATATTTAAAATATATATAGCTTTCCTAAGCAGATCACAGTGACAAAGTACATGCAGTAACAGGTTTGCCTACAGTATTAGGAATGCAATAAGGGAAAGTTAAAACTAGTCCGTTTATATGGGAGAAGATTGAACAGAGTTTGAGATTGAGAAAGGTTGAGATATTTTTTTCCTCTTTCATGCAAAAAAAAAATCTAGCTGTGGTTTTGTGACCAAAAGTTGAACTTCACTTTTATAAAGCATCCTGCAAATTGCACTCACATATTTTACTAAAATCATGTCACTCATCCTGGTGAGATCAATGAGGCATTAAACACATAAATAACTAAAGGATCAGGAGCCTACGTGGCTATTTATTGTAGTACCTTCTGTGTTTTTAGGGTTTATAAGACCCTATCCTGTACTTGTACAGCAAAGGAATCAGTTTCCTTATGACATATCTTCCCTTTTTCAGGGAGAGGTATTGAATGCATGCATGCACTTTAAAAGCCTCGAAGAAGAAACAAGTCTGTCCAGTGAAAGCAACCTGGGGTGTCCTGTTGTCACCACCAGAATATCCCTTTAGACCCCCAAATACAGCTGGCAGCTCCAGAGGAGCATCGCACAGCTGTCCCCACACATAGGACTGATGGCCCTTCTCATGGGACCTCTCCAGGCAGACAGGGACAAGATAGGCGCACCTAGGCTGGGGACCACGCAGGGATGCCTGTCTTCCCGCTGGTGACGAAGCTTGCAGGGTCTGTCCTGAGACTTCTCTGCCTGCCCTGGCTCTGCCATAAATGGGGTTGTTGCTTCCCATACAACATGGTGAGGAGGAGACAGCCCTGCTGCCCGTGCGGGTGCAGGCACGCAAGGGACAGAGGGAGCGAGGGAGGAAGCCACAGATTTGTCCTTCATCCCTGCCTGCTCCATGGCTGAAACATATGAAAGCATCAAACCCAAAAACGTCAGTGCAGTGCCTGACATCTCAGAAATAAAAGTCTGTGAGAAACTCTCTGATCAACTGCCTCCAGGGAGTCTTCAAATATGGAGCCCTTTCATCAAATGAGATGGTCTGTGGACACAGGATGGAGAGCACATCTGGCACATCAAGCCATTGCCTCTGGGAGGGCCTGATGAAGGGGAGGCATTGGGGCCATGTGTCTTCCCTTGCCCCGCTCTCTTTCCTTGCCTGCATCTTCCCTCAAAATGCTGCACAGTGACATTGCCACCTGACATTGCCTGACACCCACCCAAAGCCAGCTGGTCCCTTCAACTTATTGAGCTCAGACTAAATCTCCTTTGGGAGGTTGCCCCAGCTGAGGAGCAGAGCTGGTGGGGATGGCCAGTGGAGCCTCCCTGAGACCCTTATATGAGTCATGGACAGCTGTTGTTCCAGTTCAACTGGTCCAGCTGCCTCAGTCAACAAGATTTCTCACTGGAAAAAGGTGATTTTTAGAACTTGAAACTTTTTCATGTGAAAACGGCAGTTTTGACAAAGGCCTTTCATTCTGTGATGGAGATAATCAAAATGAAAAAATCTCATCTTGAATCAAAATGAAAAGAAATGGAAAACTGAAACAGTTACACTTTCTGTTTTGACATTTCCCATTCAAAACTCCTCAGAATCCTTTCCCTGCTGTGTGAAAATGTTCCTTTTCTCATTTTTTTTTTATTTGTTGCACTGGGGAAAAAGAATTTGAAAATGCTGACATTTCTTGCGTGAGATATTTCAAGCTTTATCTAGAGAAGTTGTGCCTAAAGTATACTGAGTAAGGCTTTGTTCCTTGCACCCCACCCCATGAGTATTTTAGAAGACTTGTTGAAAAATATCAAATTTAAATAATATCCTTCCAATATTGAAAGCAATGTTAATGGGTTATATTTTTCTCTTTAAATCCAAACACTTTTCTGGGATTTCAAATATTAAAAGGTAACCAGATTTAAAACCAATTTCACAGCAGAAATCCTTTCGTAGAAAATGATAGACCAGCTGATGCAACTGGCAAAATTCACACTTCTAATTAAAATGATTAAACACAAGAGACCCCATTGCCTGTTTTATGTATAAAACAACAACAAAGTGGGGATTTATGAAAGAAATATCATGTTTCTGTGTATCTTAAAGGAAAAGCTGAGAATTGAAATTAAATTGAGGATTTTTATGTGAGGAGTTGATACTCTTTCTCCAATCTACTATTACAACCCGGAGACTACCTCAATGTTCAAATTTTATGCTATCAAAGGCAATCTGCTGTTTTACATTTCTTCTATAAAATCTATTTATGTATATACATTGGAAGTCTGTGTTAATTTCAGTGATACTCCAGCAGTAAATACAACATGAAATTAATCTTTTCCTCAATGGTCAAAGTTATTCCTATTGCAAAATAAGTCTCCTCTGAAATATTACATATCTTTACTGTGCTCTTTTACAAGTGTTACACAGCAATGATTTGTCATATTTTATAATACAGAACTCCTCTGAAACAAGAAAAGAGCTTTCCTATAGAGATCAAGATAAACATATATTTTTAGTAATATTAAATGTATTTATAGAAAATTTTATACTCAGGTTTCCTGCAAAAATAATACCATATTCTGTCTACAGATCTTCCTCTTAATAAGATCAGTAGAGACGTCTTATTCATTTCCTGGGAAGTAACACTCTTTGTAAGAATTATTTGTAAAAGCAGTTAAATTAACATCTTCAACTGCTTTTACTCCACAGTCATGAAAATAACTACATCCAGAATCATTTCACTTTAAAAAAGTCATTTTAGTCTTAAGTTTGGCAAAAAAATAAACTGAAATGCTTAGAAATTTACATTTTTGTCACTCCATAAATCAAAACTTACTTTACATATTAGAACAATTTTTGTGAGAATTTTGGATCTGAGCTGATAACCTTTTGCCAAGTTTTAACGAAATGCAAATTGAAACATCTGAGATATTAAACAGACAATCGAGGTTTATGGTTACATCATAAGATTATTGCCCAGTAACACTGCATGCTATGGCCCCAATTCTGAAACACTCACAGGCTTTATGTATGCAAGCAACCCTTGTGAACACAAATATAAGTGCTAATATAACCTCATGGCATCGAGAACACAATGTTGTATCAGCAATTGACATGCAAACTGTTTTGCTAAGGGAACATTCCTCCAAAAGATGTAGGAGGGTGTGTGTGTAGAAAAGGGCAGCAAACGATGGCAGAAGCTTAATTATAGTACCACTAATGGCAGGAAGAGAATACAGCGTTGAAGGCAGCCAGCAGCATTAGCTCAGAGCAGCTAGAGAGCGTACAGGACCAGCTCCCCGGCTTGTGGAAGCTGGAATGGGCTCACTGGAGTCACACTGCAAGGATTTTTTCCAAATCAGAATCTGACCCATATCTGTAGAGGCTGTATAAAGCGAAAAAGCTCACTGGCTGACAAAGAATGAAGACTAGGGACGCTTCTTGTAGGTCACCAGCTCCTGGCACTAATGTCTTCTCCCTCAAAAGCCTGCTGTAGATGCACACCATAATGCAGACCTTATGTAGTGCTGAGGGAAGTGCTAATTAATATCTTTAATCGCTACATGCTACAGCAAGATAAGAATCAGTGGCTTGCTGGACATAAAATCTTTCCAGACACTGTATGTAGACTCAATTAGAGCCATTGCCCACTCACTTACCTCAGAGGCAACACCAATGTGTTCCTGTTCAGCCTGGGATTTGCATTCATAATAGCCTCGAGGAAGAGCTAAGCATGCAGACCTTAATGCATTTATGCTTCATATTAATTCATCCTTGGCCTCTGTGAAAACTACAAATTTCTGACAACAGGGAAGTGGCTGTCTTAAGTGGACTACTGTTAATAATGAAGGGTATGCAATACTCAAACAGTAAGAAACATCAGATTTGAAGAGAAAGGATTCACCTGGTGCTCTGAAATACATTGATGGCAAACCCAGGTGCTCAGAGGGAATGAATGGGGCGAGGTTCCTCCTCCCTCTCGGCGTCCAAAGCAGAGGAGGCAATAGTAAGTCCTTTGAGGGGGTCCACAGTGTATTTACAAGAGGGATGCTAAATGCTAAAAAAACAGATGTGCCGCAAACAGTTCACGGTGAGGTTACTAACCAGTGGATGCCCCCAAAGTCTTGTTGTTCAGCTCTTCTAACCAAATAAATTGAGACTAAATTGTAGGCTAAGTTTTCTCTGGTAGAAAAATGTTCCCACTCAAATTTCACTGTTCTAATTGCAGAAGCTAGAAATAAAAATACTTTCATTCAAATAACCAGCATTCAAAATACTTTCAGCTGGACTTTGCCTCCCAAAAGAAGGAAAGTCACATGAAGGATGTTCTGTATTATCATTTTTATTGGCGTTATGGGCCAGGACCCCATAGGTGCTGTCCTACCACAAACTGAAGATGATTATCCCTACTTCAAATCATGATATTTTATTACAACAGTTTATAGTCCTTATTTAATCATCTCAGCATGTACTGCATGGAGTCTGCAGTGGAATCAATTCATTTCTAGCAAGTATTGGGCCAAATTGTGCTTTTACTCCCTGGAGGAGGGGTGGGGGTAAAATATACAGAACAGCTGGGGCCACCCAGTAGTTCAACGAGGCACTCTGACAGCAGCAATGGCAGATACAAGCAGAAAATGTCTTTAAAGAGCCCTCAATTCTTCAGCAAAGCCATAATTATATTCTGAACATTTTTCCCATAATAATTTTCATCCAAAAATTTGCCAAAAAAATTCATCATGAAAGGCGTAGAAATCTACATTTTTGACACTCCATAAATCAAAAGCTTATTTTACATAGCAGAACCAAATTGCAGTATATTTTACCTCAACCATACTGTCTTTTAGCATTACCTGCTCCATTTCTAGACTTCATACCCTTCCAGTGCTCCTCCTCAGATTTTTTTAAATTCACCATCCTCTTCATTAAAACATATGAAATACAATTTTGCAAAATCTACCGCCTTCAAGCACAATGTGGCCCTAGGGCTGAACTAGCTCGGTTTCTGCTATGATGTAGAGCAACCCAGTCTCACCCACCCGCCCCTTCCCGTCCCACCAGGTTCCTATTGAGATATTCCCCACAGGTTAGCAACACTCCCTCTCGTGCCAAAGGAGCAGTAAGCCTTTTGAGAACACACCAAAGCTGCAAATGAGTGCAGACTTTACTGCCAGTGGAGCCACTTTGTCCTCGAGGGCAGAAAGGTTTCCCCCAGGGAGGATACATTTTGGAGTGTTCATTCCAAGAGGGAGGGTGAACAAGCCCTCATTTTGTGTTAGTACATAAAAAAATGTTTGCTCTTCAGTTTCAACTCAGATTTCTTTTTTTAAATCAGAATGAGTCACCTTTTTATTTGGGAAACTGGATCATAAATTCATATAGTCCAACCACAACCAAAACAAAACAAAATACAAGTAAATCTGAGAATAATAGTGACTTTCAGACATGATCAAGCTGGGTTTGATTTGTGTTATTTATCAAGAGTTAAGAAACCTTGTTTCCCTTCACCAGTCCCCTGAGCCATTAACTTTCACATTGCACCACACTCTTATAAGATTAGGGGAATTTTCAGTTTAGAAAATCCAAAGCATTCTGCAGCTGAGCATATTTAGTTGCATTTTCCAGTTCTATTTTAAAATGATACCACTACATCTGATACCCCATACTTGTCTGTGACAAATGTAATATGCAAACATCTTCCATTGCATAAATGGCATAGGAATGGCAATAACAATACACTGAATATCTAACTCCCATTGTCTGGAGAGCAGTCTTAATGTTGCTGAGTTAATGAGTGAAATGAGCATTGTGGTCTAAGTGTCGCGTAAATAATGGTTTCCATTACAAAAAAAAACTGTACCACCACACCCTGCCCATCTCAAAAAGCAAAACTCTAGAGGTTTCCCACAGACAAATATATAAACCAGTGCTGAATTTCTCCCCTTTCCCCCTCTCTAAGGCAACTAGTTTAGCGGCCTTTCTTTCTGGAACCTATTTTTTGTGACAAAACACAGCTAAAACATTATGTGGTTTTTCTATGAACAGGAGTAAAATGCACTCAGTGTAGACCAGCCTCTTCCCTGGTGTGAAGGTCATCCACCAATGCTGCTGAGTGGCAATTCAAGCCATTCTCACAGAGATATAAATCTCTCTTTTTCTGTCTGTATCCTTTTACACATGAAGCAGCGAGGCCTGAGTGCTCCCTGCCTAGTCCTGAGCTGCACTGTCACACCTTTGATAGCAATGAGGAGCACATGTGTGGAAGGTCGTGCAGATCACACCAACAAAGGCTTGGTTGCAACTCTACACAGCCATGGCACTGCTGCCAGGCACATACAGAGGATAACTTTAGAGCAGGTTTTGGAAAGTGAAAGGGAACAAAACATACCCAACCAAGCTATGAGTTAGAACAACAATAGCAGTGAGAGAGATATAAAAGGCTTAGTATTTCACAACTCAGGTCAGTATAAGCACAGCCTTTCCACAGGTACAGAAGTCAAGGCAGAGAAGAAAAGGGAGAGCTCACCAAACTAATTGGGAATTCAGCCTTGAATGAAACCAGGCTCCCAAATTACCATACAACGGCCTGTTCTCCTACTGCCGCAGGCGCAGTAGTAGATGCTTCTTTCCCCCAAAACTCCTGAAGAAGTGTGAAAATTACACTGACAATCTTTGGGTAAAACTATCTGCAATCTGTCACGGGCTTTGTATCTGACATCTGGCAAGATGCACAGTCAACCACAGAGCATTTTACAAGGATGCAGGGGATAGCCTACAAAATGGTCAATAGCTTCAGTTGCAGTTGTTTATCTGGGCTTTTGTTAATTTTCTGTAATTTCCCGGTGTGGTTTTTGTCAGTGGGGATCTGCAAAACAATTTAAAAAGAGTCAGGTGTTCTAATCCCACTGAAACCAAAAAGAAAGAAGGTACCCAAATGCCTTGAGCACATCAGAAGGTATCAGGCTTGCCACCTGCAGCTACTCATGGTGATTGCAGCCTGAATGATGTTGACTGTGGGCAGTTCTGCTCTGCTGCATTCATGTAGTGTCCATCTCAAACCAGCATGAACTTGCACAGAACCTAGGTCGCTGATTTCATTCCATAAAAAATACATGCCTTTTGGTTTTGCTAGGACCAGTGACTCATGGGTTTACAGAAGGAAACAGTCCATCAAAACAGGAAAGGTTCGAGTAGTTGAGGGTGGCAATTTAAATTATGGATAACAGCAATAAACCTTTCCTTAATTGGACACTCCCCATTTTATCATGATGTTCCAGAACTATTTTTGGAGCACCTTGAATTAATAGCCCTTGTCTGAAATGCAATAGCAGCTCTAGGACCTTTGAACGCAAGTCAAGACCCAGGTCAGTTTGCTGGTATCTGCACCAGAAAACATCACAGCAGCTTGTCCTTGCTTCAGACTGTTTACGGTGTAAATATTGAGTGAAAGACAGAAACAAGGAGCACAGAGAAAGGGAGCACAGAAAAATGATGAGTGAAGATTGGTGTGTACAGTGCTGAGCTCTTCTCTTTCTTTCATTTCATCAGTTGAAACATCTGGAGCTTTTTAATGTTATTTTCTTTTTAGCTATACAGCATACTGATCTGAACTTTGTGCAGTTAGTTAGCTGGAGCAATGTGATAAAGAATGTTTAAAAAGTCTTAAGACAGGCAGACTCCATCAAAGCTAACCTCCCTCTCAAAGTGAAAAGTAAACGCTGGGTCTTTTTCAAGGTGAACTTATTCAGTGCACAGGTTGTTTGAAAAGGTCCTTCACTCTGAGAAATAATTGTATGACCCTCTGACAGTAAACCTGAGAGCAGCAATATCAGATTCTCTAAAGAGAAAGATGGAGTTCTGTCTTCTCGAATTTAAAAGTGAGCTTCTTTAATAAAGAGCAGTATGTAAAATTTTAAGGACAGGGTTTACCTACTTAAGAAAAAAGGGTGTCATTTCTAGGTACTAAGGTGCTGTATATTCCCTTGTTTAATACACAATTTTATTTACTCAAGTTTTTTAGATGGGTATTTCCTAGAAAAGATTTGAAGATGATGAAAGGTATTCCAACAGCAAAACTAAAATCCACTTCATTGAATTGGCGTGGTTTCTATTGCCCTGTCTTCAATTTCTGTAGCCACTTTTTGTGAAGCAGACTGGAGTATTAGACTCAACAATAAGGTCTTTAAGACCTTCGCTATGGAATGCAAAAGTTTCCAAACCAAAACGGGTATCCTGTACTCATTTAGATATGACTCACCTATGGCCACCTCATGACTCCAGTCATGGTCCCATGTATGGCTGCATGACAGAAGTTACACTAATCAACACAAACAGGCAAAGACTCAAACACCCATCATATAACATAACTGCCAGAATCACAGGTAGTGTAGGATCTATCTGACTTGACTGCTAGGTAAAAATGCAGTGGTTTTTGAGGCAGTGCAAAACTTCTTTGGCTTCAAGGGTAGTGCAGGCACCTTGAAAAGATGGGAAGCACTTTGCATTCACCAAGTCCTGTCCCATGGTTATGATTAGGTGGCATGATGGGCCAGGCTCTGAACATAGGTTATAAAACCGTGCTGAGTGTGGGCCATTAGCTTTTCACTTAATTTCTGGGCACATTCAATCACTTCTTTTGCCTGTGCTCCCATTTCCTGCTTTGCCATGTTTTGACTGCACACCTCCAGGCTGAGATTTTTTTAGTATGTCTTGTTATTGCACTGAAATGATTTTCAAATATTTCAATTGGCCAGTACTGAAACAAGTTCAGTAGAGAACACACAGGCTTGTTTACTAGTGATTTATGTCAATCAAAAATAGATTTGTTCTTAATTTCATCCTCCATGGCTCTCAGAAAAGACCACAAAACTCCAAGCTCTACTCAATGCAGGCTGTAGGACAATACCTTCATTTCAGCTGGAGATACCAAGCACAACACTAATGCCAACACAATATTTTCAGCTGGGTTTAAAAAATGCAAGTCTAAGTCATAACATGTTTTTCTGATACGAAGTCTGTTCCCACTAATGACTAACAGATTATCAGCAATTGATAAACTTATGAAAACATGGAGAGGATAAATCATTCAAGGAAACCAGTGGCTCACTGTTTCTTCCAAACCAAGAACTGGAGTTGGGAAGAGTACCAAACAAGCCAAATGGGTGGCAGGGTCCAAGCAGGAAAAGCAGCAACAATACATCTGCACACAAAGCGTGGCTAACCTGGGAACTCCTCACTGCTGGATGCCACGGAAGTTAAAAGTTAAACGGGTTCAGAAAGCGACTGGGCAATTCTGTTGACTCACTGACTCCTCATTCAGGAAGTCTCTGAGCCACACAGTGCCAATAGGCCGGGCCGGGATCATGTTCTCCTGCCTCATTTTTATCCTTTTCCGAGGCTATTGTGAGCAGCAACCAGGTCTTGGCATTCCCAAGGTTTTTATCTTGGTTTAGGGAGCCAGGTTTGAGTCTGAGTCAGGTACAGTCCCCATCTCATCGCTGCAAAGGGCACAGTGCCACACGCAGTTTTCTCTCTCTGAGGTAAAGTAGCAAAGAGCTTATGACAGAAAGGAAAGCGTTTCTCATCAGGAAATCAAACCCATGTGTCCCTTGGTGACATGCAACCAGTCTGGGACAAAATAGTGTATCTAAATCTGAATTAGTTGTTTTCACCTTCTTTAAGGCAGCTATTTACATGATTTACAGATCTTAATCCATTTCTTTAACAAAAGTATATTGGGAAATTCTGATACAGAAGTTGAGATACCTTTTAATTGTTCATCTCAACTTTTAGGTGGACATTTCTTCTTTCAGTTGTCTTCAGTGATTTAATGCAGATAAACAGGGAATTCTCTTGAAACACATGAACATTTGTAACATCTACTGCCATATTTTGCAGTCATTTGTGGGCTCTACTCTTCTCAGACCAGCAGTGACCCAAGAAGAAGTGGTGCACTGGCAAAATAATAGTAACAACAAGAATTAATGTTTCAGTAATAAGGAATGTCAAAACCTTTCTACTGAAAGTTCACATTTGGAGATGTGCAACAGGCTGGATTTAATGACAGCAAATCCTCTCCGCTCTGCTAACCTTCTTCCTGCTAAAAGCCGAGGGCCTCACAGGGCTGGTGGTTTCTCTGACCCTGTATTATATCAACCCCCTTCTCCCAGCCACCATTTCCTGCCTGCTGTTCTGAAGGTTTGTATGGGCTCCATTATCAGGAGATATGGAGACCTGATGCCTTCAGCAGCCCCTACAGCTGGGTTCTCTCCCTCCCTCCCAGCTGTTGCTCACCCTTGGGATCCTCAATCTCCTTTATCCCACGTGCTGTGCCACACATGCCAGCTCCCATTTTTGGGCTCCCAGTCTTTGGGTGACGGGAAGCTCTGTCCTTCCCTGCCCCTTCAGCTGTCCTTCCCTCAGCTCGGGAGGGCACGGGGACAAGGATCATTTCCAAATGAAGCTTGGTATAAAACAAAATAAACTGCTACTGCAGAGGACTCTGTCAGTGGCCATTACTCCAGGCAACAGGAGGCTTGGTGTGTCAAGCAGGAGGGGCATGAAAGCAATAGTGAGGGATCATGGCGAGGTACCCAGCTTTCCTTCATGGTATCTTCCTGGAGCTTGCAGATTTTATCAGCAGTTGCTGATTTGGGCTAAGCCTTTTAGCCCAAATTTTTTTTAATCAGTTGCTGATTTTGGGCTAAGAACAACAATTCTGACAATTCAGCACTCTGCTCACCACATCCACTCCAGCTAGCGCCAACGTTTCACCAAAAACATACAGCCTGATCTCAAGCAAGTTCCACCCCATGTTTACCTTCTTGTTGCAAAGCCCAGCCAGTAGCTTTTTCTAGACACTATACCTTCCTGAATGACTTTCCATTACTTAAGAAGTACAATACACAAGTTAGATATTTTGGATTCACCTCATAAACTGCTAGTGTTGCTGGTAAAGTCTTTTTCTCTCATCCTAGGATCTAGGTAATACAGACTGCAGAATACTCTAGTTTGTTTGTGGGCATGGAAGCTAATTTTAATACCAGTTTTTATACCTGAGATTCTGTAAATGAGTATCTTCAACTTATATTGCCCATCGTAAACTTTTTTAACCTGTGAGTCATTTTCAAAATAATAAACGTAACTATTCCATAAAAATATCTCAACACACAAGAGCCAGAAAAGTGAAGGACATGAACAGATGGCACATCAATCTTCTGCATTTATACAATTTGTTTTTTAATGCAAATAGTGTGGGTTGCCTGCTCTTGCCTTGGATATTGTTCCAAAGATGAGCACATTTTCTTATCTTTCTGGATCAAAGTGACATTTGCAGTTATCATAAAGTGGGAGCCCATTTAATGATGTTAATGCTTCCTTAATGTAAAAATAAAATCACCTCCTTTATAAAAGCAAACAGATTAAAAGTCCCAAAGAGACCATTGAAATCTGTGACATTTGCAGTTACTCGTGGCTAGATGGCTTGATTATACACAGGTAAAAAAATATCTTAAAAGCATTGTTTACGCTCATTAATCAGAACATTAAATAGGAATGCTGGAGTCTCCTCAGTAAGAATCAGCTTTAAAAATGTATTAATAAAAAAATGGAGGCATCATTTCATGCAGCCTGTTTAGATGGTTCAAAAAAACCTAAAACTGCAAACAACCAAACTTATGGCCTTATGGCAGCCTGGTAAATCTTCAGACCCCAGATGTAATATGTGGTCTGCATTTTTATTTGCACATATTGGAAAGTGACTCTGCCAACAGTCCCTGATTCATGCCTGTACCATTCCCTCCACTGTGCCACCAAGCAAGTGGCACATCACTAATATTTCTATTCTTGCCCCCGGGGAAAATTTGAATCTTTAGTTTTTGTATGGGCTTTTGAAAAAAAAGAAAAACCACACACACACACAAAAGCCCCAAACACCACCAACCAAAGTCCCCCCCTGTTCTGTTCTGGATTCTTAAAAAAAAATCAAAAATTATTGAAATATCTCACTTGAAACTATTCTGAGTACAATGTATGCTGCATGTCCCAGATTCCTAGACTCCCAAATTTGGCTGGGGCTACATTACATCTCTCTAGTTCTAATAGGAAAGAAGTAACTAAATGTTATGAAGAACATAGTATATTTTTAATCAAAAAACATTTTAGGAAAAAATTTTATTTTTAAACAACCCAACATTTTTTGATTTTCGATTGTTCAAAAGTCAAGATGTGGCGGCTTCTATGGAAACATCATTTTGAGCAAAAAAACCCAAACCCCAACAACCCCTTTGAACTCCGCTCATGATTTTGCTCAGGAAAAAAGGCCACTGCTTCCTCAGTGAAAACAAGCAAGCTCCACGTGCCTTGGGAAGGCAGCAGCGATACCTCCAACAGCACCATCAGGCTGGAGACATCCACTGCAGCCTGCTGACCCCCAGCATGGTCTGTGACAAATAAACTCTACCTATTATTTCTTTTTTAAGTTTACAGTGAATAAGGGATGAACGCTATAATCGGGAAGGGGTGGAGAAAATAATCATAGAATAAATAAGAGTAAGTTGGTAACATGGGCATTCTCCCTGTACACATTATCCCCTATCACCTCTCTTGCTTCCTTCCAGACCTGCTTCTTCTTGTAAGCACCTCTTTCCCCTTGCTGCCCAAAGTCCTGCCCAAAACAGCCCAGCTTGCAGGGGCACTGGATGTAGATATCACAGATGTAGATATCTCTTGCGCAGCTGCACACACAGGGTAGATTCTCACAACCACTCCCTGTATAGCACCTGCAAAGCAGGTTAGAGGAAGAGGCGAGGTGTTAGAAAGCTGAATTTACCATACAGCCCACAGACGAATACCTCTTTGTTGCTGTTTTGGAGATGCTGCCCTCAGACACAAACACAAAATGGGGGTCTGTTGTTGTCATCGGGAATGAACCCCCTTTGAAGTACCCCCCTAACTAGAAAAGGTAATGAAAAAACGCCTTTTAGTTCCCTGTCCTTCCCCTTCTGAATGAGCTGTTAAAAGACCAAGAAAAACTGTTATAGCGATACCATAAAAAGAAAAAAGCCCAAAAAAACAAAGAGCTCTCAGCTCCAGGCGTGTCCGAGGGGCTGGCAGGGAGAGACAGCGCCCACATGGGAAAGTTCTGTCACCCCATCTGAGATATCACTTAGCGGTGGCAGCTCTCCAGAGGCAGAACGGGTCCCACCTGTTTGCAATGTGTTTAGCTATTAATATTTATATAGTAGTTCAAGTGGGTATAAAAAAAAAAAAGGGATGAAATTCATCAAATTGTATGTCATCTCTTGGTGGTGTAAAATAAAAACCGTTGCAGCAGGGGGAGAGGGGAATGGCTTGTTTTCTTGCCTTTTTGCAGAGCGAAATGTCGTTGCTCTCAAGATGCCTCAGTGCAAAGCATTTGGCAATCACCTTGGTGTGATCCACACCTTGACATCCAGGCTAAATACCATGGCCACGGCCTGGCCCCAAAATCACAAGGCTTTGAATAGCACCACACAAATAACACATTTATCAGCTCTGTGGCTCAACTTACAACACCAGGGGAAAAAAAAAAAAAAGCAAAAAAGATTCACATTGATATGGAAGTCATTTCCTTAAGCTTCACTTACTGTGCCGAAAAAAGGCATTGAAGACATTTAATTTTTAATTTTTCTAAGGTACTGATTCATGGATTGCTTTGAGGGTGAATGATGTCCAGGGAGAGCCTGTGTTTCTTCACAGATGTGAAGTCACAGGGATGTTTCCTAACTAAGAAGATATGGGTATCCCAGACACGGTGCTGGTGCTCAATCCTTTTTTGACTTGTTCTGCTTTCTATAAAATACTTCAATATTCATTGGAGCAAAAAAGAGGAGAATGACTCAGTAATAACTTTACCATCATCCTTGATATGTATTTGAGGTGAAAGTAAACATCATATATGAAGAGGATAATTTCAGCATAGCAAAGACATCCACTCTAGGTGTCCCATACCACAGAGCATGGAGCACTTTCCAGGCAGGCAAGAGGCGGGGGCTGAGGATGATGCTCTAATAATGTAAGTCTTGCACATTTAAAATCAGTCTGCCTGACATAATTAATATCTAAGCCACAGAAAATTGAAAGGTTTTAATAGGAAAAAATTAAAAGCCATTCATGCTAAAATGAACGCCTGTCTTTGGGCGGTGGCCAGAGTATTCACATTCTCTTTGCATAAATGGGAAGGTTGCCTGTCCCCGAGGGGTGTCCCCTAAACAAGGAGCAGGCAAGGGAGGTAGGAATCCAAACTGGATTTTCTGTTCAATCCTGCGAACATTATCCCATCATTTTTCAAAACTGAATCCAGTCAGGAAGTTCAACTGAAATCTGTGAGCAATTTCAGGCCTTCTGAAACTTCCTTTGTCAGTGAATTAAGTATTTGCCAAAATGAGAGCAGAAATTTCCCAGACTCTGCACTGAATAGGAACAGCACCCAAGAGCCTCCTGAACAGTGGTAATGGTGGCGAGGATCTGCTCTGACCACTGCAGGGAGGACATGTGCACGCCACTAGCAAAGAAGGGAAGGGAAACAAAGCTTCGTTTTCCAGGTGCTGAGAGTTTTTGGTGAGGAACAATTTCCTTTCCTTCCCAGCCACTGATGCTTCCCAAAACACCATCAGTCAAAATATTTGGCTGAGGGTGCTGGGAAAAGCCCAGGCCAGGGGTAGGCTTTTCTGCTTTCCTGGGATATTTTTTCACACACCTGGCACAGAATGAAGAGGAGAGTAGTTCTCTTTTCCTTGTACATGCTCATCTGTAGCTGATCTAATTCCTGCACCTCTCTCACCTACACAGAGTTTGCACCCAATTCAATGAACTTGGTTGAAAAGCTGAGCTGGTTGGAGACCGCGTCCCCAGCCAATGCCTCAGACCATGCCTGCAGCAGGACTGTGTGTAAACACCAGATCGTAATGCATAGCAGAGGTAGGACCCAAATTAATCACCATTACACTTCTCTCTTCCATCTCACTCACACACACACACACACAAAAAAAAAGCCCATACAGACTCTTTTGCACAATACTATACAGTCCAGTGGGTGAAATTAAGCCAAAGAAACATGAGAAAGAAGGAACTGATAAACCAGAAAACATCAAGGCCTAACCATGCCAGGAAACCTTGTGAGGGCAACTTAGACTAGCATGCATTTTGCTTACCTAGCTCAAGTAACCAATAAGCCATATATGACAAAGTCACCACAAGACTTGAATCGTGATATTTAGCTCAGCTCTTTCTAACATGTAATGCTACTTTCCATTTAATCTTAATCCAGTCTCTCCAAGAGCTTTCATTCCCATCAGCCTAATCAAAGCCTTGTTATTTGCTATCATAAATTTCAGCATTAGATTTCATGAAATCTATATAATCTGTACACTCTTGTTGTAGTGAATTCATTTTAATGACAGCACTTGTCTCTGCCACACAGACTCATTTTATTATAGGCATTTTGAAACCTGAGTGACTTCCTTCCTTGCAGAAATAAAAATGAAGAAACTCTTTCCTCTGTCTTCAGCTTCTATCCACTTGAGCACTTTCAAAGTTTGCAGTTTTAAACAAAGATTTTTCGTGCTCCATTCAGCAAATGCTTTTAAAGACCAGGTTCTTGTAAAATTTCACCCTTCTCAAGGTCTTCTTATTGGTAGAGACAACTAAGTAAATTTCTGTGTGTATAAGTAGGGGAGCACCTTGCTCTAGAAGCAGAGAAGATGGGAGCAAACAGATGAGCCAATCTGCCATTGTAGTGTTGCATCAAGTAATATGCAACGTACAGAAGAAGAGAGGAATAGGATTAGCCTGCATGGAAATCCACTAGCAAGTTAGCCAACACGGCAACTGGACTACTGAAGGAAACCTTTTCCCTGCCTTGTCCAACCATGAGCTCCAAATTCATCAGAACTTTGGTTTATACAGGGAAAAAGTCATTTAACTTTCTCTCTCCTGTCCTTAGTAGTACTTTTCTCTATTAAGTGTGTCTGGATGAAGATGCAGCCAATTGAAAGATTGATATCTTCAGGCTTTTGGTTTAACCTAGAAGTATAAAAATCTGGAAAAGTCACAGGAAGCATATTTTCTTTTTATGCTCCTACCCAGATTTTGGGGGTTTGTGAGAGCACAGCACTGTTTGCTGATTTTGGCTACACTGAATCTTGTTAACAATTTTGTGTCACTGATAAAGTAATCTTCAACAAAAGTTTCCTGCAAAGAAATAGGCAAGTTTAAGGGAGGCAACCTCATGAAAGCACAGATTTCAAGTTGTTCTGCATTTCAGGCACTGTGTGTACAAACTCCAACCTGCTTGGGTAGATGAAGGAGGAAGGGGTTGGCTTTCTCCCCTACCAAGGCACCTTGGCTGATTTCCTCAGCACAAAGATCTACAGCAGAACAAGGCAGACACCATCCCTCCTCCTTCCCATGCTTGAAGCAGAGTGGCATGTCTGAAGAGAAAACGGGAGCTGCTCTCAGCCAGAGAGCCTGAGAAAGTCTCCAAACTGTAGGGAAGGAAGAAGCCACTCTCGTTCGTTTTTCCTTCTTGCATACACTGCAGTCTGGGGGACCACGTATGTTTCTTTGGCTTTGACCCTAAAGGGGAAAAAAAACCCCTGATTTTGTGGTCTACACTTAATAATTAACGGCCTTGCATATCTTCAGGTTTCAATCTCCAAGTATCCTCTACTGTTCTGCCTTTGGATCAAATCCAGATCAAAAGGACCCACTTCTGGCACATGGGTAAGAAGATTAATTTCTGGATCTGTCAGGACAAATTGACCATGCAACAATTGCTGCTACTGGCCAGTCAAGGTCTAAGTGCCACTGTGATTTACCGCAGCTCTAAAGTACAAATCTCTGGCTGCAGACAAAGATTTCACATGCCTCCTCATTTAGTCTTAACTTTCCACTTCTCCCTTTCAGAGAGAGATCGAGGAGACTGACTGGTGTTGGCATGTTTGTGTCCAAGAAAAGGAATCAGCTTTACCTCCACGGGCAGCTCTCATGCTTCATGAGACACTTTTGTACAGTTTTAAAATAATTTTTCATGAGACAAAAGACAAAGAAGTCATAGTCAGCATAGTAGAGAAAAGACATAAGGGAAGTCGACTGTATGGGACATTTTTTTAATGCTTATACTGATTTTCAGGTATAATACTCTTCTGCTCTCCAGATATATAGAATTGGGTGGGAAACAATCTCAATTATGAGCATCAGATTCAAGCCACCTATTAGCTTTCCACTGGCCACCTTGAATTCAAGGAAAATCAGGTCTGAATGTGGATTCAATTTATTATTAAAAAAACCCACCCTGAGCTTTTCATAAAACAGAAATTGGAAAAAGAATATGTCAAAAATGGCATATCAAAGAAACAAGAATGCAAAAATGATGGTGTAGGTCAAATCAAGGTCCATCTAGTTTGTCACTTCATCTCCCAGAGGAACTGGTAGTGAATACCAAGCCAAGTTAGTACCATTTCTGTTTAAAGAATGTGAGAATTCTTCAGAGTGAACAAAAAGAGGATTCAAATCCTGTTGTTGCCTGACCTTGTTGCTGCTGACCGAGACACTATCACTTCTAACCCATGTCAGCAAAATGCCAAATCAGCCTCAAATTTGTCGCAATATATTTTTTTGCGAAACTAATCTCAGTCTTAGGGAATCAAGAAATTGGATAAATGGAAGAAACATTTTCTCCACTGCAAACCCATGACAAGACCACAGCTGGCACATCTGACATGTCAGACAGAAAAGTCCAAGTGCTTCCCCATTGTGCCATCCCCTCTACTTCCTTCCCCAAAAGCATCCCACCAGCGCAGACTGCATGTGTCATCCCACCTCTCCCAGAGGACACACAGAGGAGCAGGACTGTGGGCTTGGCAAATCTCTACCTCTGTGCTCTGCCTTACCAGCTCTCAGAGATGAGGGCACTTGAAACCTTGGTGAGGCAGCGGTGCCGCCTGTTCTCCTGGGCTGAGGGAGATGCTTCTGCAGTCATGCTGGGAAATACTCAGTGCCTGTTTCGCTTGCCTCATGTGTCTGCTCTGTGGTGCAGAAGAGACACCATTAAACAGCCACATATATTACCACTTTAACATGTTTAAATCAATTCCACCTTCCTTCAGATGAGTGTTGAAACCCCCATGTGGCTGGCAATTCCTAGAAGAGGACAGATCTTTTCCAAAAGCTAGGCTGAACTTAAAGTAGATACAAAATAATACTATAGATTTTCTTTCTCTCTCTCGCTCATCACAGCCCTAAGATTAGCATAAAAATGTGCTATCCTAACTAAGCAGTCTGTTAACTGATAAGCTATCAAAAAATCATCTGTTATTTTTATAGCTCAAAGGCAGATGCCATTTCAAGAACCAGAGTTGATTGAGTAGGATTTTTAGTGCTTCGTAGATTTATCATTGTAAACTTGAGGTATTTTAAAACAGAATGATTCAAGTATTGAAATATTACCTCAAGAGCAATCAAGCATTAGGATTTTTGCTGGTCTTAAGTTTTATCTGGGATGAAATAATTTAATCTCACATCATAAAGAATTTGAGTTGTTTTCTAATGCGCACACTAAAAAAAAATCTTTTCTGCGTTATGCTCCAAACCAATGTAATTACTCAAAAGCATGGATGTCAAAGCTTCCCAGCTCCTCCTGCAGGGCCCCCCTTCTGCACATTCTATTCATATCCCCCTTCTCGGGAGCATATTTGGTGAGGACCTCAGACAGCCAGTTGCAATCAAGCTTACTGTATCAGGTTTAATGGTTTAATTGGCTTGGCACTGATGAGATGCCCTGCCAATATCTGTCCATTTATGCTGCTCTGTGTTGTACAGACCCTTTATTGTAAAGCTGAAGTACACATGCCATTGCAGGAAAGGAAAGAGACTACTAACATGCATGTTGCACACACTAAATCAAGTATGCTGAGTTTTTCTGTAGTAGGCAGAATGGAACGGGGCCAACATGCAACTCGTAGGAAGGGAGAGGAAAATGTGGAACAACACTAACCCCACGTTACGTGTGATGTGGCCGCTGCATCGGGAAAGTATGTATCACTGTGGAGAAACCGTCAGCAGTAGACAGCGCATCGAAAAGCTCCAGTGGAGGGGTTTCTCCTTTTGTAATGAGACACAGGTGGCAACAGGAATTAAGAGTCTGCAACCAGTTATTGCAATTAATATTGAACTTTTGTGAGGTCTACAAGCTTTCACATCAAGGCATGGGCAGACTGGCCTTCCAGGGCAGCTCTTCCACATTTTATACCAGTCAAAACAATTAGACATACCTCCAAGCTGATGTCCGCTGAGAAAGAGGCATGACATTACCCCCAAAAGAGAAATAACAGGAGTGTCAAAACATGCATGTCACCCATTTTCAGCCTCTGAAATACCTCAGTGCTTACGACAGCATGAGCTTGCAGGGTTTGTTGGGATGAATGTCCTTTCTTAAAAGCTTTTACTCAGTTCAGGGTTCTCCGAGCAAGAAAGGAAATTGCATCAGTCAGAAAACAGACTGTGAGATTTATTGCTTTTGGAGCAAGACATACTCAAGCAGCCCAAAGAGACAGCAAAGAGCCACAGAGTACCTGCATACAGCTTGACAGACCAAGAATACTTCTTTTGTTTTTTGTTGGTTCAGTGCAACTGACATTTCAAAATGCCACATAATTGTGCTTATCACCAGTTAATCCCAGTGCATGGTCTTTTGCACTGATGCTCTGTGAAGGATATGTATGCAGCTGGCTGAGAGCTGCCGTCATACCCAGTGCACTGCTGGGAGCCTTCTGCAAGTTTCCTGGACGATCCCTGTTTGCACATGCTCCTGACTCCTCCTGCAGGCAACTGAGCTCCTCATTACACAGCAAATACACACCTTTCCCAAAGCACATTAGGCTTTACTCCATCAATCCCTTCAGGGACAGAAGATCCAGGAAAAGACTTAATGAGGTTAAGAACAGTACTAATTTATCTTCCTGAGTCTATGGGGTATCCAACCTACAGTTGCTTCCCTCAGCTCACATGCTGCCCCCTGCACATGTTATCTCAGAGGGATCCTGCAGTCTTTGGAGAACGGTGAGGGCAGCACAGTAGGTGGCCTTTCCACCTGCCTGCTGTGTGAGGTGCTGAGCTTTCAGGAGCCCTGTCTCCCTGTCCGCCACGCAGCAGGGGTTGTGTGGATTTGAGGAATACCTATAGCTTGGAAAAGGGGAAAAAAATCCCTGTTATTCATTGTCTCCCAGGAAAAAAAAATATGCATTTTTCATGCAGAATCCCTGTCTTCTGTTGCAGACATAAGCTGACCCTGTCCTTGCCTCAGCCCAACCAGAAGCTGTGTTGGCTTGGTCAGTGCTGAGCGCAGGTGCAGTTTTTGTGTCCAGCTGCCAGACAGGATGCCAGACCCACAGAGATCCCTGGCCCCTCATGAGCAGGGACAGCAAACAAAGATCCAGTGCCTGCTTCAGTTGCCCACCTTAACATCCCAGCTGGCATCACGGTGGCCTGGAGAGGTAACCTCACTGAGCCACCCTGCAGTAAACATTGGAAGCGCCTGCCTACATTTAGGGTTTTACAGACCTTATGCTATGGGAAATAAAAAATAAATAAACAAGGAAAACCAAAATCAAATAAAAATATCCACCAGCGTTTCAAACAGCAAAGATAAAGCTCTCCATGTAGTGGCAACTGCCTCCCAAACACGTGATCTTCTGCTAACCCTCTGCCACTGCTGGGAACGGCTCCAGGTTTCAGCCTCTTCCAGGAGTGTGCTAGGTGAACTGGTTTGAGAAATGGCAGCACATGCTTTGATACATGCTACCAAAGCTCTGAGTGAGCTACAGTGGCATCCTGGAGATTCATATGCTCTAAATAAATGAATTTTAAAAATCAAGCACAGCAAAATACTGGAGCAGGTTAAAAGCTGCTGTGTCAAAGCTAAAAGAGCATTACTGTTCCAGGGACACCTCATTTTGTGCATTAATTTGCCCCATCAGTTTTTAGCAGTCAGTTCCCTAAGAGGCCTCAACTTTTGCCAGCTATCTCCGAAAGACTTGGGCAGAGATGTTTTTCTTGCCCAAAGTAGTTAAAAGTCATCAAACAGCTCCGTACTTACAAGGCCAAGCTTTTCCGACCTTTCTGGCTAGACCAACTCCTGTTACATTAACCTCTGACCTCTAGTCTCCTTAATAGCAATATTCCTGGGCACTGTAATTTCCCTCCCACTGTGTTGGCTCAGGGAAATATTTACTATCTTGGCTTCAGAATTTATTTTTCAACAGAAGTGGCAGGGACCACCCTATTCCACCCCCTCCTCATGCAGTACAAGTGAAATAATTCCTAAGATATTATTTTACCCGAACAAATGTGCTTCAGAGTCTCCTTAGCTTTCTATGAAGCCCTGACTTCCTATCAAAATCAAACGGGGACCTTGTCAGATTTGAGATGGATATAAACAAGAAATGGGAGCCCATAATTGGTGATGGAAATCAGATAAGCCCCTTTTAAATACAACCATTGATAGAGAAATGGGAACTCAAATTACCTTTGATTAAGTCTCTTAAGAAAATAAAGTGAGGGGGAGGGAAAGGAGGGTCTGGCTTAGTAAAACCACCCTTGTGGATAAAATCACTGGGAAAGGAGTGGAAGGAGATGGCTGTAGCTTGTCAAACTCCCCAAGTTGGATGCAGCAGAACTGGAGCCAAGGAGAAATTCCTCACACACCATAAGCAGTGTCAGTATTTGTGACAGAGGATCCCACAGAAGAAGCCATGACAGGCGTTTCATCTCTGTCTGATGCACTCATTACTCCAGCCTCTGTACCCAGAGATCATGCAGAGGTTATGCACAGAAGGTCAGCTGAAAGCTGATGGGGACACAAGACACTAGCTTTCTGCAGGCTTTTAAGATTTACAGGGTTTGTCTCATTGCTGCCACATTTAGGTATGTAAAATTATTTCAAAACTGGACTAGGAGGACTGAGGAACTTCCTTGATGGCTTCATGGCAAATCACCTATGGATTTGGTTGTGAGCCTGGCTGGTGCATCTCTAAACAGGAAAAAAAATTGTTTTGTTGCTGGAGATCTGGCTGACCTCTTCAGCTAATCTGAATTTCTCACCATTTAATTAGAGTTAATTGTAGTGACCAGGGACTTGTAAATATTTCATCCAATTGGAAATGAAATTCCCATTCCCATGTAAATTAAATTTTTGGATGTACAGCAAGCAGGGGAAAAAGAATTACTTCCAAAATGAGACTGAAATAAGCAAAAAGAAGGAACTTCCTCTATACAACATACTATTTTTCAGTAGGCTTTTTTCTACTTCCATTACTTGCTCCCTCTTCCTGCCTCTCCCCACCTTCTGACATGGCTTCTTACATACTCTTAAAAACTTCTCCTGATTTGAAAGCAAACCCCAAGCCCAAAATGTAAATATATTCCAAAGGAGGACAAGGGAGGACAAGGCAGGCTCACTAATATCTCCCAAGAAGCAGGCAGCTTTGCTCAGCTGATGACCAGTTGATGCTAAGCCCTGGTCACAGTCCTGTCTGGGAGCTGCAGCCTGCACAGGACCTCTGGCACAGGTACTCAGCACCTCACCCAGGAGAGCTGCCACTGCCTGCATCACACCAGCACATGGGGATGGACTCACTCCTTATAAATCCACTCCCAAAAGCTGTTTCAGAGCTCTGCTAGTACTAAGCCTGCAGAAACCTGCAGCAGCTGTGAGGCAACCACCACTCCACTCCCCGCTGGGTTGGAAAAGGCCTTTGAAAAGGAGAGGTGGGCGTTTTACCTGCTGCCACGTAGAGCACAGCTGATAGGTCCCATTAGACAGCATGAGGCTGAGCTGTATATGTGATGCCATGTGTTCTTACCCTGAGGATGCTGTGGTGCCATGTGCCACTCCTCTTCACAGTGTGGAAGGAGGGCAGCTGGCATTATATGGAGGGGAAAGTCTGAGCATGAGCAGTAGGGCAGGGGAAGATGCCCCTCTGGGCAGCATTAGGAGCTGTGCAAGGCAGGACCAGGCAGAGAAATGCTGGGTTTAGCTTTACTTTTATTTAGGGATGCCAAATGACGCTGGGTCTCTCCTGCGCTAAGCACCTTATACTCATGCGCATCTGGCTCTCCCTGGAGCTTCCCTGGGCACCTGGCTGCCCCAGGGAAAGCTGTGGCAAGGGACTGCCCACGGCTGCTCCCTGAATCCGCACAGCCTCAGCCAGGCATCCTCGGGGTGCCCGGGTGGCAACACAGCACACAGGCACAATTAAGGAGACACACGCTGCGTTAGATGTCAAAAGCTCGTTTTCACACAGTACGCCCGGCTCTGAACACGATCCAAAACCATGTCCTTCAGCGGTGTGCACCGATACAACCACGCTGAAGTCAAGGTCATCCCCCAGCCTGTCACCACGTCACCTCACCCCAAACCACAGGCCGGTTTGCTCCAGTGCTCTTGAGTTTCAGATCAGGCAGCTGAGGCTGAGGACAGGTACAATTATTAAACTACTGTAAGTAATACCTTCAGCTTAATTACAGACCAAAACCCTATTTGCGGGTCAGTACTCTGTCAGGATAAATAAGCATTTTCACACAGTATTACATTTCTCTATTTCTTTTGGCTGATAGTATTGGATACTGCCCAAGTCTGTCCCTAATGACCACAATAATCATTCTTATCTGGACTCTAATCAGTGTCATACATAACCTTATCACGCACACATCTTTGTAAACATGCAGTGTTTAAACAAGTTTAAGGTCATAAGAAACTCTAATATTTTGAGCAAGTTTTTGAAACACAAACTACTCATTTTTTGAAAAATGTTTAAAATTAAAACTTCTGATTCTGGAAAACTGGATATTTGGCGGCTATTGGACTGAAATACAGCTGCATGCAAAACTGATCTTTATAGTGATAGATGAGTCCCTCCGTGCAGATAAAACCCAGATTTTAAATATTTCTTTTAATTGTTATTGTCTTTGTGCTCAAGGACTGATTGTGGGAAAAATGCCATTCTCTGACCATAAAAATAAAAAGAAAATACAATAAAGCAGTAATTGGTCAATGATGATTGAACTAACGACTTTACAGTGCCAGTCAAACACACATAATAATTGCTCTTTGGACTCTTTATGAAGGTACACCACTGTTTCATAAGACTAGTCCAGCATTATAAATTCTCCATTTTATGTCAGTTTCCGCCATTATCACATAAGCCTTATGATAAATTGCATACATTATTAAAGTTTCCTAATTTAGACGATGTAACACGTGATAAAAATGAAGGGTTATCTCCACCAAAAGTAGGTCAGATGCAAGTTGTCACTAAGATGACAATTGCTTTTTTTCTTTTTTTTTTTTTCAAATGTGAATGACGAGGCTTTGGAAGTGTTGGGTGTTGTGATCTGCCCCCTCCTCCTGCGCGGGAGGCAGAAAGATCACAACAAGCTTTGGGGAGCTGCGGAAGGGAGGGCAGGAGGGAGCTCACTTGCCTGCAGCCCCTGTCCTACCCAGCCTTCCACTGTCAGGAAGGCTGGACTTATCCACAGCCAGATTCCCAGGATATGGACATGGGCGTATGAAATTTTGAAACCTGTAACTGCTCTCACGACAGCCGGCACTTCAGAGAGGAAAGGCACACTGCCTGCCAGCAAGTGGGAGCACCTGGAAGCAACCAAGGGATTCAGGGCACTGCCCAAGTTTTCTTGCATTCAGCTGTGACATGCTGCTGTAGCAGATTACTCAGCTGTCCGACTTCTTCCAATCTGAGGAAGAGCAGAGGGCAGCTTCATGGAACAAATAATAGGGAGCGTTTCCAGGTATCGTTACCTAACTGGTGTCATAGTTGCGGCAAACGGTGCCCGCTGAGATCAGGGCTTGCCTGTGCCGCCAGTCAGGCGAGTCCCCACCCTTAAGCACTCCCAACACAGACGCGGCAGGGAGCGGAGGCAGGAGGGCACCAAACCTATCAGCGTCTCTGTGCAGAAAGGCAGTGCGGCTGAGGAAAGGCAACAGACTCTCCTGAGATCCCTTTTTGCAGGAGGGGGAAAAGAGCCCCTGTTTTCCCCCAACATCCCTGTCAAGACAGGCAATAAATTCATGGTGTTGTTAAATGAAGTTGGAAAAGCTTTCTGTTTTCCTTAATGCATATGTGGAGCCTAACAGTGCTCTCAGAACTCCTACTTTACTTTTTTGTTTTCTCTCTCTTAAATGTAGTCTTGGAAACTTATCAGGAGAAGACCACGATACAATTTGCAACGTTAGGATAAGCTCCTCCAGCAATTCTCCACTCTGATTGTGCCCTTGCTCCCAGTCCCAGATCTGCTCTGGGGGATGTACCGAGGAAGCCAGCCCTCCACTTCAGTGAAATCACACGGGGTCCTTTCCCTGTGTGGTCAATTCTGAGACTTCACAGCCTCTGTCAAGCATGCTAATAAAGCTCTCAGTAGTTGGCTGTGTGATTGTCTATCAAACACCACCACAAAGGAAAGCGTTTGCTCTCCACAAGCGCATTCAGTCATTGCAAGCTAGCAGGGGCCATCTCCACCCGCCAACTGGGGAGCCTTTTTGGCTCCTTCTGGAGGCTGACCGGCTTACATTAGCGTGACCGTGGGCATTTTGGTATTACGCAGGAAGCAACACCAGCTTCCCCCAGCACAGGCTCTGCCACAGTAGGAAGCCATGGCACGAAGTGCCAAGAGGAGGTAAAGAAGCAGACCTCGAACCAGGCACGCTCAGGGACCCAGGCAGGTCCTTTGCATGCTCCAAATTGTACAAAAAAAAATAATGAGAAATATCAAATAGAGATAAAACTCTCACATGGAGGAGGTAAAATGTGCTTGTATGTCAGTGAAATCTAAAGCACCAAATCACACCATACACTTTGCATATACACATACAAACACATAAGGGAAGAAATTAACAGAATTCCTTGGGTTACAGAGCAAAGTACTGAAACAATATTGCTCCATCATATGCTGTTAACATGCATTTGCACTGCAGGACCTTCAGCCCAGGTTGCAATCACATTTCCGGTGGAAGAAATGAAGGTACAAGCCAAAAGAACAAGGAGGAATTTGCAGTATAAGGGAAGCTAAGAGAGGGATTTGCATATTAGAGCCACTCCTGTGTGCTAGGTAGTGGGGATCCCTCCACTGTAGGATACTGCACGGGACTGTGCTTCCTCATCTGCCACAATTCACGTGTCAGAGAAGCCGAGGTTGTGGGGAGGGAGGATCGCACAGTCCTCATCTGGACTGGAGGGTGGGTGTCCCCAACATGCTTCTGCTTAGCACATGGAGCTGTTGTTGCACACAGTCGTGCTGGCTCAGGGCAGGGGCAGGATAGCTGGCATATGCAGGCTGTCTCCCAAAGAGCCACGCCAGGGAGCTGGAGTTCAGCGGCTGAAATGTGGTCTCTATACTTAAGCTTTTGCCGACTTGTTACCTTGAAGAATGCACTGAGATGGCCAAGTGAAAAATATGTCTTAGCCATGGAGCTCTAAAAGGATGACATTTTGGCTTTCCTCTGCACCAGATACTTATCTACATACATTATCCAAATGAGATCTGTGTACTTGTTAAAGGAAAACCACTAGAATTAGCCCAGACTGTAGAAGACAAAGCCTTCCTTGTACCACAATGGCCCTGAAGCACACCTGAATGATAACATTAGGAGTAATAGCGTTGGCACAAAGTTCCTCAGACCTGACCTTGACCCACAGCTTCTGGAGAAGAGGGCAGCTTCTTCAACCCTCAGCCTCTGCAAAACCAAGAGTAACTGCCCCGTAGGAATTTAGAAATAGTAATTTCATCCTGAACTGCCACCAGACAACAATGCTATTTCGACACAAGGGACATGGGCTGGGGCTGAGGCAGCACCCAGGAACGCAGTGCAGCCTCTAACTGTCCTGTGCCTGTGGCCCAGGCGCACCACCCAGACCGACAGCTCCAGGGCGAGGGGATTGTTAGAGGCTGGCCACTGACATTTTAAATGGTGAACACTTACTGTACTGATCAAAATTTATATCTGCTCTGTGCAGGCAGCAGTCTCAAGCATCAAAGCTTCTGTTTCAGCACTGTGCCAAAACCCATAAAGTTTAAGGCTTGACCAAGCATTGATTCAGCACTAAAGCAGAAGCCTGGACTCTGGAGACTACTGAATAGCTGGATTAAATAAACACGTTAAAAATACCTCTAGCGCTGCTAATAAAAACTGGGACCAAAGAAACGCATAGATGAACCTTTGTTTGCTGAGTAGAGTTTTTATTTTCATCTATATAATAGTTATATTTACAATGGGAAAAATGTTTTCTATAATAGCTATAAAAATAAAAGCATTCACTGTGAAATCAAGGTGCTAAATATGGGTATTTTAAGACGCAGGTAAAATTAATTCTATTTGATGCTCATTAACAGGGTTCAAAGGTCCTGCCAACACTTTCTGTCTCTTTTACGATGAAGGAAGACAAGGAAAGACCAGTGGGAGTGAAAGAGCCGGGACAAGGAGGAGAACGTGAGTTACAGCAGCATCCATGGCAGCCAGCACAGCTTCAATGTTTCAAAGGTTCAAAAGACCAAACAAAAACCAGACATATTTTTCGTGACAAATTCATCTGAGCTTTCAACCAGGCTGACACAGATGTTAGCTAGATGGCGCAACTGCATACTCAGGAGCTGCTTAGCACCCCAAGCTTGAGCTGACCAGGCCACGAAGGGTACACAGCCTCTCCCCTCTCCTTATCTAAGCACAGCCCAGTCAGTAGTACATCTCCAAAAGCTGAAAGGCCAGAAACACAGCTGGAAGCACTCACAACTTCATCTCTGATTTCACTGTACCATCCTTTTCTCTTGAACCTGCCACCCTGGAGTCATGTGATTCCCCAGAAATAAAAATTAGTTAATGGATAGCATTTAAAGCTCTGGGAGTAAAGGTATAGCAGGAAAGACAGTGTGTGTGCTTCCAGACTTACAGTGAGGTTTGAAAACTCTGCTTGGGGCTAACAAAGAAAACCTCATCACTGTACACGTGGGATTGTACTGGCGATGGAGGAATGTGAAGACCCTTGCTGCTTTCCAGTGCTAGGACCAGGGCAATACAAAGACAGCCACCCAGGGGAGCTCCTCTGAGAGGGTAGCTTAGATCGGGGTGAGGGGAAGGCAGCTGTACACCACACTGCTTTGGATCATCTGGTTGAACAGCACAGTCTAGTCCATCTGGAAGGAATAACTAATTATGCCCCACCTCTATTTATGTCTAATTTTAACAACAAATTTCCTCAGATATAAAACATGATCTGTTAGCAGTCAGACTCAGCGCTAACAAATGTCAATGAGCACTGTGTTACCCCAGTGCTAAATGTTTTTGAACATCTCCATTTAGTGCTTTGGATTTAAAGAACAAATCAGATAGGCTCTTCTTGAGTAGGCCATTTTACAAAGATAGATTTCAAAATATGTCTTTCTCAGGATTTTCTCATCTTTCTAAAAAATGGCACCATTAAACTCCAACAAACTAAAAAAAAACCCTGAAAGATCTGATTAAAACAAGTTATAGCCTGGCTAGACTGAAAACCAAGTTTGAGGCTGGGCCACAGAGGCCCTTTGATGGCTCCAGAAGAGAAACAAGAGTAATCAAAAGTATACTAATACACAGTCAAACTGAGCTATCCAAAAAAAACCCTAACAAAGTTTCATTGTAAATTGCTCTATCTAATAAAGTAATTGCCTTGATCTTTCTCCTCATAATATTTATTTGTTGACAAAACCCACTTGGTGCCCCCTTGGTTAATATTCCCCAGAGCTTCCCTGTGTTTCCCTGCCAGAGCCAACTTGGGACGTGCATCATTTGTACTTGTATTAGCTGTCAGACTATAACGGGGCTGAGAGCTGCCAGAATCTACCTAAAACATTTCCACTTGGACATTACTTATTTTCATACTTTTTTCCATTATGACAAATGGATTTTAATTCTTTCCTATGATTAATCTTTTGTCATTGGGTTTGACAACTTTTAGGGCTTGAACAAGCGACCAGCAAAGAAAGTCGATGGAGAGCATGCCAGAGGCATGCTTTGTGGTCACAGGGATGAAATAGTCACAAAATGACGGCTACTCCTGCCCTTGTTAGTAAACAACTGGGTAACTTACAGTCCAAACATACTGCAAGCTGGGGAGATGCTGCACTGAATAGCCTGCAAAGAGGGAATTATAGTAATCAAGTCTCGTGGTTAAAAAGACCAGGGCTGCTCCTAGTAGTTACTGTGGGACACAAAAGGGCTCACCACAGCCTATGCAAGCTTCACAGCAACAACAACAACAAAAAAATCAACACAAAAAACCCCCCCAAACCTTTTGATATCACATCAGCATGTAGCAAACTTCCAGAAAAAGTGTGGGATCAGCCCCTTATCTTCCAAAGAGCAGGAACCAGAGCTACATCAGCTGGGCCTGCTACTCATCAGTACATCCCTTGTTAGTGAGTGCTGCTGGGTGGTCAAAGAAGGCACCTGACAGATTTGTATAAAAGCAGTGAAAGGCCCTTTACAGGATGAAATCTCTACATCAGGGAATCCCTGGTATCTAGACAGGCTTGGGGTAGCAGAAGAATGTGGTTTTGGTGAAGTATACAGATGAGGAAACAGCTTTGAAAGGAGAAGGCTTGGGGTCAGGACATAGCAGCAAACCCTTTTCCAGCATTGAACCTTAAGCATAATTTTGGGCAGAAACATCCCAGAGAGAGCATTTACTCCTGGTCTAGGGTCTCTTTTATCTCCCTTAAGTGACATGTAAGACTTCTCCTAATATACCTTTGAAACCCCGCAACCGACAAAAACCTGAGTACTTCACTGCTCAAGCCTCCAGTCAAAGTATTCCTCTCCTCCAATTGCATTTTCCTGTTTCTGCAAAGTTCTGAGATACCTTGATGCCAATCAGCTGCTGATTTTGGTAACTAGTAAGAAATATCATCCTTTGTTTTTCAGAGCATTGATCTTGGATTGCAGAATGGTATTGCAACTTGAAGTTTTCTGCAGTCATTTGAGTGATGAAAGATATCCTATACCTTTAATCTCAGAATTAAACAGTAATCTAAGTGCCAAACTGCAACAAAGTTGCTGATTCAATCTGGAAGAACTACATTTCTGTAAAACAGCCCGGACAGTAAGGTGACAAGAGTTCCTGAAGCAGCAGTGGTAGTGTTATGTGAGCAGGGTGGCAGGTGGAGATACAACTCCAGTCACAGGCACCACAGTATCATCCTTCTACTACAGAAACTCAACCTTGAAACTTGTGAACTTCATGACCTGTCATACACAGCAAAAGTCCTGACCCAGAACAATTTCCTTCATGTCTATGAGAGCAGTATGGCTCTGTAGAGATGTGCTGTTTTATAGAGCTGAGTAAGAAAAGAGTTAACTATACAAACCATGAAGCTAACACTCCATGAGAACTACTGCAGCGTGGACCACAAGATCCACACATAGGAGCCCTGAACAGAGAAGAAAGATCAGAATTAGCCCTCTGGGACATGTGGTTTGCTACTCTGCCTCTTTAAATAAGTTTAAATTTTTTAATTCACTAACAGGAGGCTCTTTCTGCCAGCATTTAAGTATTTCATTCTGAGGGGTGAATTTCTCAGCAGGGTTGACGGCCCCTCATTCAGCCCCTGACCTCCCCTTTTCCTCATGACCCCCTCTCCCTGCCCACTGCCCCCCTCGGCAGTGAAAGGCCCCACCATAGCTTTGTCAGAGCCACATGCCCCACTGAGCACGCCACCAGTCCCTCATTTCCATTTTTTTTTCTGCTATTGGATCACACTCTGCTGTTTTGAACCAACTAAAGGCACCTTATTTACCCACTCCCCAAGCCATGGGTACAGCGCAGACAAGGCCCCTTTCCCTGTCTGCCTCTGGAGCAGAGCCTAGAATTCAATTTCTGCAGGACTCGAGCACGTCTGAGGGAAGATGCTGTCCTGCAGCAAGAAGCATGACACAACAGGGGAAAAGCCTATGTGAAAGGAGCTAGATCTTTGTGGCAATAGTCCCTGGGTGTTATCCTAGTCCTAAAGGCTCCAGCAAGCTCACAGCTCTCCCTGCACCAGGCTGCAGGCCGTACAGGCCACGTCTCTGAGAGTGGGAGAGGACAGCACAAGCAAGAGAAGGTCTCTGCACTCGCCTGGCTGTCCCCAGCACCCACCTCCAAAACAGTCCAGCTACTCAGTTTCCATTGGCTTACTGGGTTTCAGTAAGGTTTAACACAGCTTCCCAGACCAGGGAGAAACAAGTTTCTTTTTTAAAATGGAAACGTCACAATACTTCTGACTTGCAAAAAACAACAAAAAAATTACCATCAGATATGTTTGTGCAGCAAGCTCATTCTTCCTTTTTTATAAAGCCACAAGAGATATAAAATATAGAACATCTAAGGACCACATGAAAAGGATGTCTGGATCTGTTAAAACATAAAGAAGGCTCTACCAGCCAAGGGCAAAAGTTTAGCAACAATAAAAGTGTCTTTAGGGTTTTTTTTTTTTTAAATGCATAGAGAGAGGAAAAGAGTTTGTGGTCATGTTTTCCAGCTTTATGTATATTTGTCTATCATTTTAATATAAACAGGGTGTATTTATAAAGCCTAAAGAAATGGGAAACAGATTCACTGGTTTATAAATGCCAAGAAGCCTCTTCAAGGATGATAAGCAATTAAAGAGGAAAGTCAATCAAACTTTTATGACACTTCTGACCAAGGGTTTTATTTTTATTGCACAAAATCCAATGTGACAACAACAGATATATACAGTAGCAGCACCCACCCATTCTTCTGTTCTGAGGGGCCTGCCAGCATTCCCAGTAAAATCCCACTTCTGAGAGGAAAACAATGCTTGAATTCACGTACCCTTTGACAGAAGAGTTCTCAGCGCTTCTGAATATACTAATATACACAGGAAAGCATGTAGAAATGGATACATGAGTACAATTTCCATATGCATCCACAAATATTCTCTTAAAGCAATTCTCTACACAGCCCCTAAGGAAACATGATCTGTTTTCTATAGCAAATGCTCAGGGGAGTCCAGAAATCCTTCAGTAGCCCTGAAAAAATTAAGCAGAAATGGAATAAAGTAGGAAAGCAGACAATGCAGCTGGTGCGTTATTTTGCACCAGTCCCAAATATTCAGCTTGCACAGTGGTACAGACAATTTTATATTGACAAGGCAGAACTTCAGTTGTCAGGTTTTGACAGGCCATTTTGGTAGTGAAGAAGGTTTGGCTTTTCCTGGGAGAGGGGGAAGGGGGAGAGGAATGAAGGTGCTAATTAAAGACATAGAGCGTATTATGTGCCTGTGGAAAGAGAATTGGAAAGTTCTTGTTAATGGCTCTTTTGACAAAGGATATCCAAAACCAGTCACTAAAATACAATGCACTGGAGGGGTCTATATATTTTACAGCAAAGGGTTACTGCATAGTCTGAAATGTATGGTTCCCATCTAAAACAAGCAGTTAGAGAAATTTTGAGTCCAACTAATGAAGAATGTTTTAGGAAATATGAGTTTTGTGTCATTAAGCAACTGTAACTTATACATCAAGTAGACAGAAAAGAAAAAGCAGGATAGGCCCGGGGAATGAATAACAAGGTTTTTGAGATAAAATGTCTTTTTTAAATGTTATTTTATTTATTCATTTTTAAAAAACAAATTATTGTGATAACTCAGTTGCTGGTACTGACCTGGAGACTAGAGACAGCCCCATTGTACCACCTGTAGTTGTGAAACAAGCACACCCTCACTGGATTTCTCCTTTTACTTTGAGCATAGTCCTTTGGCTAGAAATCAGCGCAAGCCACAGAAGCTCAGCTATATACTATACATAGGAACCACTAGGGAGGGGAGTGCAGAAAAAAGGCTGCTTTCAGCTAAAACACATCGTACTATACAAAGGAGAATGTTTCTATATAACAAATAAGGGTTGATTGTTAAGATCTTCATTTTTGTGGCAATTCTCATCCTTTCCACAAACTAGGTAAGAGTAGATAGGAGATAGGCCCACTACACTGGGCCCCAGAGACCTGGGAGCTGGACCATCCGGCACTGCAGTTCACCTTCTGCTGAGGTGCTTCTACTCAGCACCCCACTTGTCCTGCCCACTTCTACAGCACACAGGCACAACCACATCTTACTGCCTCCTGACTTTGCAGGGAAAGTGACGTCTGAGTTTTCTAACCCTTTTTTAAAAGGGATTTAAAATTGGACAGTTCAAAAGTACTTGTAATGGCTCGGTTCACTGTGTTGTTATTTTTTTCTCACCTTGTTCACCTTACTAGCTCTTGAGAGTTACCTGCCAGAATGCAAAGCTCCTTTATTTTTTCCATCATCACTTGGGATGAGTATCCTCAAGGGACTGAAGTGTTTACATTTTGTTCAGTTTTGGCACAGGTGCTCTGAGCTCTATTTTAGCTGTCAGATGAAATTCATCCTAGTGTAAATCCAGAGTAAATCCCAAGCAGCTCTAGTAAGTCACTGAAATTACTCCAAAATTATACATGTAGGATTTGACCCTGAAATTGCAACAGGCTTTCCTTCCAGACAAGCTAAGCCCCAGTCCCTTCTCAGCCCATCAGTTAGAGCAGCCACCTGTGTGCTACCCACCTAAATCAGCAACTCACAGGCAGCAGAGAACTGAGCCTCTCTGGCATGGTTTGCTAAAGAGATGAATGCAGCAAAAGGCAAAAATCAATTATAGCCGAGGAACATGGGGTGGGGGGTGTCTTTTGTTGTCTTGATTTTATTGTAAGCTACAAGTGATTTTTATTTTTTGATGCAGGCTCGCAACTCCTACTGCCCTACAAGGGACATGTTAACGTGCGTCCAAGGACAGAAGAGCCCTCAGGAACAGTCAAGTTATCAAATAGCTCGTGTCTCACAGAGCTGTTTGAGCTAGAGCACTTCTACTCCCTCCCTGGGTACTAGGTTTGATTCAGGAAGGCAGAAAAAGTTAAATGTAATGTGACATGAAAAATACAGGGAGGTATCAGCATTGAACTGATAAAGCAGACTGTCTTTCCTCTTAAACACCAGGAGAATGCTCTACATTAGTCAAGCAGAATTAATAATTCACATTGAGTAATCTGGAAAATTAGATCCCCTTCTGACTATGCCTGCAAGCAGCTTACAATTTGGTTTTATTCATTATTCTTGGAAACATCTACGAATAATTCTTGGTCCACTAGAATTGCTGTGGGAAGCAAATTCAAAAAGGGGAATGAGCACAGCTTTGGCCAATAGAGCCATTTTTTTTGGTCAGATGCATGTAGCAGTCAGCTGACTATACTGTAAATGCTGAAGTATTTGCTCAGCATCCCAGCAACTGCTCCATTTTCTCCACTAAGAAGGTAGAACATGTAACATTTTCATATTTGGTCTGAAGCACCATGACAATATATAGTTTTCTATGTTTGTTTCAAGTTGCACTAAGCAACAGGCAGAAGGTGGAAGAAGGCAGGGAAAAAGTAACTTATTTTGTGGGTGCCAAACCTGATATATCTTCCTTGGTGTCCCCCTCCCAGAAGCAGTTTGCACAGAGCAGAGCAGATCCCTGCTGCTTCCCACTTCCCAGCTCTGCAGCCTGGAGCAGCCAGCATCAGCGGAGGGGAAGAAGAAGAAGAGGTGGGAGCCTGATGGCACTTTCAGAGCACAAGGATCAGCATCTAAATGAATAGGCCATACACGAAACTTCACTGTCTGCCCAAAGCCCAGTCTAGAAACAGTATTTCTGCTGACCTGATGAGAATGACAGCATCTCCAGCCTTTGCTCGGTCAGGCTGCCACTGCATTCTTGCCTCTCTGCTCTGGGACCAGGGTGAACCTTTCTCCTCCCTCACACACCAGAGGCACAGTGTGAGACACTGCTCAAAATTAGTCTGAAGGCCCAGGAATCAACACAGCAAGCAAGAATAATAACCACCTCAAGTCTACACATGATTCTGGCTGAGTTTCTGGCCACAGATTAAGAAATACTGGAGAGGGAAAAACTACAGGCTGTAGTTTTTGTAAAAACCTCAAAAAGCACATGCCAGTGATGGAGTACACACGCTTGATTCCACGTCCTTGCAGAGGATGAGAAGATCTCTCCAGGTCCTTCCTGCACTACATTTCTAGGATTTTAAAAACCACTAGCCAAAAGGTTCTGGGTGATACAGAGCCACTGGTGAATTGCATCATCCAACACTCCAATTTCACTAATGAGAACCAGCACAACCAGCACTACAGATGGAGTCGGCTGAATTCTGAACTTTCTTGCTCTTCTGGGATTAGTCAGACCCATAATGGTCCTTTAAACATTTTTTTTTTTGGTGGTTAAATTTTTTACATCATGCTTATCATCCAGAGAGCTCCTAGAAATAATAGCAAACATGCGTGCATGAGGGTCACACAACTGCTAAAAAGTTAATGCACTTTATTCTCTCTGGATTCTGCAGTTCTCCTGACCCAAGAAGTTTGTACTTCTGCAAACAACAATGGAGGAAGGTTTCTAGAACTCTACTAATTATTCTAAAATAAGGAGTTTGCATATTTTTCACTAGCTGCAAAGATACAAAACTCTGGAGACACTAAAAGACAGACACTGCTAATCTGGAAATTCAGGTACGGGTTAAGCCTTTCCCTAAAACATTTTGCATTTGTACTGCTAGAGCAGCTTTTGGTTTCAAGTCATCTGAAGTCCTCAGCTTCCCATCAAGGTACGTTTCTGCTAGGAAGCGATGTCAGATGGAGCGACAAACTGGAGCTTTCTGATGGCTAAGTGGTGCTGCACTGACCACACAAGTGTCTTCCATTAGCACAGACCACCTGAGCAGCCAAATACACACTCAGTGACAAGACCAATTCTCTTCTCCGACTCTTTCCTGGGTGACAGTGATTAACCAGAGGCTCCATGGAAGTCAAGTCGTTCCATCAGTTCGAAGAGGGACCTTCTCTTCTACCCCTCTCCCTGTCCCAGGCTCTCCTTCTCTTGATCTCCCTTCGAAGCCAAAGTCACATTATTCATTTCTGCAATGTCCTCCCTTTCTGCAGAAATCTCTGCGCCATCCCTCTCGCAGCACGACCTCCCAATGGTGCCGTTTGTTCCTGACGCTCCCACCCAAACACATGCACACCGAGGCAAACTGCTTGGGCTACTGAGCGCTCCTTACACCGGGCCCTGACAGCCCCACCTGGGGAATAGATCAGCCTCGCACAACTCTTCCTCAGGGATCACCCTTTCTGCTTTCCCACAGGACAACTCCAGTGAAACTGTCCAAAAAGTGGAAGGGCGCATTCGTGGGGGAAGGCTGGGCAGAGATGTGGCCCCACCAGGGCAGGGCAGAGCCTTCTGCTGCAACTTTCTCTAAGCCTGGTGAAGACTCTCAGTGCTGATTTCATTTGAAGTCACGCTGGGCAGGAGATTGCAAACACAGCACTAACACACAGCTCACGTCTCAACCTCCTAACTTTCTGCAACAAGGATCAAGTTAACTTTGTCAAATAAGCAGGCAGTCTGGACGCGGGCAGGTAGGAGCTGCTGTGAAGGACAGCCCAGGGGCTGTTTGAACGCAGCATCCAGCCTCCAAAGGCTGCCAGTGCCCGGTGTCAAACTGCCTCTCCCGGGGCAGCCACGGAGCACGCAGAGCAGCACCCAGTGCTCTGAGGACTACTGAATGGTGAGAAAGGTGGGGGAGGGAGGGGTATAGGACAACACACACACAGAAAGAGAGGAAAAATAGCATAAGTCACCAACTTCCGATGTTCGGAACAGCAGAAGACAAGCTGCACACTGTCCAACGTTCCTGCTCACCATCCAAAGTCACATCAGTGTGCCTCTGAGCTTAGTTCCCAATCAGGCGGCCAAGCAGCTGCCAATGGCACCATACAAGGGGAAGGTGAGCACATTGTGGGAGGAAACACTGCCCATCACCTTTATATGATGTCCCCTAGCTCTTGCAACAGAAAAAAACCCCAATGTCCAAGCAGTTCATATCTGCCCTCCCAGTGCCAGTCATGATTTTATAGACATCAGGACCTTTATAGACTTCAGGACCTTTATGACAGCATTTTTTGAATTTCTCTCATTTTAACATTTATGAACAGTCAGGATCAGAGCTTGCTTCTAGCCATGTTTCTCTCAATACAACTAAGGCATGAAGTTGGTTAAAAATTCCTCAAGTTTTACTCACAGTCATACACATGCACGCAAAATGAACAAAATGAACATTTGGCAATGTTTGTGCTGCCAAAATTAAAATTAGGCACCCAGTCTGCCCAGGCTCCACCTTCAGGCAATGGAGAAGGCTGGGATCCGTCAGATGGAAACGCAAAGTGCCTAAGCCAGGCTCTCACTCCGAAACGCCCTTTGGGGATGGTCTACGCTTTCCATCAGTCTCGTAAGAAATGTTTGAAGCCAGTCACTGTGAAACTCCCCAACCCACACTCCACATCCCCCAAGGGTTTTTTTGTAATTTCTTATTTGCATCTTCACTAAACAAATGGAAACAGAGGGGTCAATTTTTGAAACCCAACAGTGCAAAGATCGCTAGTCTCTTCCTATCCGCATCCTTCCTATTCCTTTGTTTTTTCTGCTGATAAAAGTAAAGTTATTTTGGTTTTCTAACAGAAGGAAAATGGAAAAAAGTAAACCAAAGCAGAAGCTCGCCATTTAATTTTTCCAAGCAAATCAAAGCCATTTCTTTCAATTAAAAAATGTTTTGATGAAAAATTACAACCACTTTTCAGTGAAGTGGCTTCATAGCTTCTCTTAATCTAACAGAGACACCCACATAGAGGCTGCATTGTTTAACCAGCTGTAGCATTCCCCGTACAGTCCCACTCTGCAGAACTTCTTGCTGAGCAGTGAAGACGTTTATAGCCTGGATTCCCAGAAGGGAAATCTCCAAGGTGCCGCTAATTAGTTCTTTTAATGCACTGTTAATAAAAAGGGGAAACACAACTTATCTCATGAACAACAGCTTTGTTACTGTTTGTAACAGGAACTGGGATATCCCATAAGTGTTACTCAGGGAATTAATTCCATGGCAGAAATGGGGATTTCCTCCAGGGGTTTCCCTTCTGGAGGAAGACTTGATTGCCACATATGTGGGGAGCAGCAATGGCCACATTCAGTCTGCAGCTGAGCTCCTGGCCACACCTCACCTCCACTCCAGGATGAGGACTTGTTATGCACCAGTGCCCTGTGCCTGGTTTCCACATGGAGAAAATCCAAGGCTGGGGCTAGAAAGGAGCCCTGCTGCACCTGGGGTAAGTCCTCAGACAGACCGATGGACAGTTCTCAGGAAAGAGCTGTGACAAGTCCCACCATGATTCCCTTTGGACTGGACACTTTCACATGTATTTGCCCTGGGTAATTTATCATTGGAGTGAAATCCTATCTTTATTTCCAATACCAAGTTACTTGTGACAATCCCATGGTAAGCAAAACTACATCTACTTCCACTGAGAAACAAGTAGCAAGCCACAGTCTCAATCAAATACATAGAAAACATCATCAAATCATCACAACCTATCTGTTCAGGGATGTTTCACAGAGTAAGTGGTTACCTGCTGGAGAAAGAGTGAATAGATAGTAAATAAACTCTAACACCTCAAATGCCGCTACCTTATGAGCAAAGGTGGAGGATAGATTGGTATCTCTTACTATCCTGATCTATAAAGGCAGGAGCCCTTGCAAATTTTCCAGTTCCTACACTAAACTATTTTAGTACCAAACAGTCCCATTAAAACGCCCACTACAAATCAGAGCTTTGCTTGCCACCTTCTCTCAGCTCCCTACAGAATTAAGTGGCTGTTATACAGTTGACCCCCACCCCCACAGGTACTATATATCTAACTCTTCGAAAGATGTTATGCCTCCTTGTTGCCAAGAAGGCAGTCATTAGCATGCTGCCACAGCTCAAAGTGCTAGCCTGTGCTCATCCTGGTACATCAAGTACAAATTCACATGGGTGAGCATCTGGACAAGTAGAAAGCACAAGAGCTATGGAATAAGGAGTAAAAATTTCAAATGAAAGCAAGATACTAGCTAAATTTTGACAAGCCTGTAATGCTATTGCTAAGAGTCATTAAAGATGGGTTTGAGAAGCTTACCTGCATCTGCATCTACCTACAACCTTGTCCGAGTTAACTAGCTGCTGATTCAGATGAAATCACTGCTTATTCTATCTTCTCATGGACCGGACGACCAAATGACAAGAAAATGTTGGCCTTCCTGAGCACAGTAGTTTCTGTTTTCACAGGACTCATATGCAAAAAGTTCTCAGGGCCACATTCTTGAAAACTGCTTTCTACAATCACTTACGTAAGCAAAATTCTGCTTGTAAAGAGGTCAATCAGAAGGTTTGCAGACATGACTGAAGTGATTGTTCATCTAGAAATGTTCCTGCATGTGTTTCCTTAGTTTCTGTACCATCTCAAATAGGAAACAATCACGTTCATACAGGTTAATGGCTAGACATAGGGAACAATAACAAACATACCCAGCTGTGGGTGTTCAGGTCAGTGTTGAAAAGGAACTATACAGGATCGACCCAATTGGTTTTATGTGCTATTTACTGATTGCAATGTGAAAACTCAAACTCTTGTTGGATTTTGTACATCAAATGTTATTACTTACTAACTGCTTCCAAAATTAGATCGCTTAAAAAAAAAAAAAAAAGGCAGAAACACAGACTTATTCCACTAGGTCATAACAAAAACATCAACTGTACTTGAAATATTCTGAGTTCACACTGCCAGTAAAGCTTTTTGCATGCAGAGCCCAATCTTTTCATCTCTGGTCCATTTCTACCTGCTCTGTATTCTTGTTCCATCTGTCCTCTCCCAGCCTTCCTGAAACAGTCGTGGAAGTCTGCTGGAATGCTCCAATTAGAAAAACCAGGCATTAGAACTGGAGAACAATCTGTGTGAAGGAAATATACTTCAGGGAAAAAAGATTTGGAATAACTTTTTTCAGAAATTACCATTGTGATGTCTCAGTGCGATGGCTTTCACCTGCTACATATTTAGGGTGGAGAGAGCAAGTTACTTGCACCACACAAAAGGATGCCTTCTATATAACATGGTGAACAAAAATAATAATGATTTCCAATAAATTCAAGCCACATTCATGTTTGGCAGCTTTCCCATCATGCCAAGAATTTATCCAACGCCCCTTTTATTTATGATGAAACAAAAGTGACATAACACTTTGTCATGAAAGAATGCTGTAAATGATGCTTTTTTAATTATATACACTGTTATTCTTGAAACAACTCTCCAATAATTTATGTTTATAGTCCTACACACATGCTTCAGAAGGGGATATAAAATGCAGCTGTGGTCAATGACCATCTGATTTCAGTCTGACGCTAGCTCAGTGTTAAGACTGGAAAAAGAAAGAGGGAGCAGACACTCCAACAAGTGCTTTTCCCCACCTCCATTTTTGCCATGTTATTGAAGTACCGGCCTACCAAAAATCAGATGTTTACAGTCAGCCAGGCTACAAAAAAGGAAAACATCCTGGGAGCCGAATTTGAACACTGGTGGGTCTCCAGCAGATCAAGAGCAGTAGCAGCAAATGCCGATTTCTGCTGAAAATTTGTAGCAAGAGGAGAATGCCTGTACGTTATATTGTCTTTCCAGCACCTCAGAGCATTGTTAGCAGCGTTTCTCTTACCTACCTTCAGGTTGCTTCAAGAGACTGAGATGTTAGTAACAGCAGCTAGGTCTATCTATGCTTTCCATCTCATTCTCATTTTCCATAGCTCCTCAAATGTTGTTAAAGAAAATATTTATAGACTGCTGAACATTACTATTCTTGCACTTCACTGCAGCCAGCATAGACAAGGACACACCCAACGATACGTCAGACAGAATTTGCTGCTATTTGGGGCCTTCAGAGAATATCTGGTTTTGCAATGCTAATAAGAATTAATTTCTCCTCCCCTTTCTCCTGGTCATCCTTTCCAATATAGCCATTGAGCTTTATTCACTATAAATAAAAGTGCCAAAGTAATGAGTTTTCAAGTCCTTTGAATTTGGGGTATAAAGGCATCAAGGATGTGAATACTGAGACATGCAAGAGCCAGATACCAGCAAGATAAGTAAGATACCAGCAACTCTCTACTGACTTCAGCCAATCCATGTAAGTGAATACATTGGAGCAGAGCAAATACAGAGGACTAACTTACTGATTTGAGCTACCAAACTACAGTGTAGAAGACAATGAAAGATAAGGGCTACTGTGAATTGTGTCCATATATCAATTGCAAGATAAAGAAATTAAACAGATAAATGGGTAGTGACATAAACAGAAACTGATGTGTGACTTCAGAAAAGGATGATGATAGGACCACTGAGAACTGATTGCACTTATGTAGGCTTAAAAGGACATAAAATGCAAAGGAGATGATCAAAGAAGAAAGAGGCTTATTCAGAAATTGACAAATATGTATTCTGTCTTTTGCTTTCAGTGGTATTTAACATGTATATATTTTTAATTTTCTCATTTTTTTCCCCCCTGCATTCTACTTGACACATTTATAAACTTAATACCCCAGTTCTTCCTGAAATTCAAACACCTGCAGGGTCCAAAATTCTCCAGAGTTAAAGGCCAAATTCAGTTCTGATCAAACACAGTTAGTTTGAGGATCAAGGATGAATCCTCTGTGTCTTGCTGAACAAAACATATAGCCCATGGATGATGAGCCTCTCTATTTCTTTCCTCAGGTTTTCTTTTAACACACAAGTTTAGTCCACTCTTCTCCTTAAGATTTCTGACTTCCAAATAAAATCATCCTTTGAGTTCAGATGATTAGGAGAGCCAAAAGGCATTGTTTTAGTTTTTGCTACATTTAAAACCAGTTTGTTTTCCTTGAACCAGTCTGTCAAAGTCTTTTTGCAGTTCAGGCGTTATGTGAGAAACAGATTTGCCATTAAAATGCACAGTCGTGCCATCTGTATAAAAATGTATAGCACAGTAATGACATAGCCTTGCAAAATCATTAATAAAAAGAAAAAAACAGGAATGACTGACACTACTTAACTCGGTGAGGGGGGAGGATAGAGGGGAGAGACATTGACACCTTTGACTGACAAAGGCGGGAAGAGACAGCCCTGTGAAGAGAAACAGATTGATGCTTCTCCCAGATTCTTTGTCTTCCTGACAGAGTACGGGCAGCAGCACAGGCCACCTACTTGCTGCGCTAACGCCTGCAGCACGTTAGGCCAAAAGCTTTGGTGAAGTTAGCTGAGAAAGATTTCCACTACATTTTCATTTATTTAGGGTATGCTTGAAAGAACTCATTAAATGCCTGCTCAGAAATACTGTTTCACCAGGAGCTGTTCCTCTGCACGGGCGAGGGGCCCTATGTGCGGTCTCTCTGCAGCTCTCCCCAGCCAGGCTGTTACCGCTTGTGCTCATCAGGGAGCCTTCCACTGACAGCGCACCTACTTTCAGTATCACTGATCCTGAACCTTTGTATTGTCCAAGCCAAGGCCCGATGGTGCTGACAGCCCCCCAGCTGCACTGCTTCCTATCCGGATTGTTACCTACCTACAGAACCCTACTTCTCCAGAGTCGTCCTGCTCGCACCACAGCTCCCTGTTGAAATGCTGGCAGGCACCCACCTCTTTTCAATCCCAGGCAGAGGTAACATTATAATGGCCAAGTCCTTCAGGTTCCCCCTTACAGGGACTATACCATGAGCCGAGGGAACAAGCAGCAGCACTTGCAGCAGTAATGCAGAGTTCTTTCAGTGCCGTGGTAAAGAAGCATTGGCTGCTGGCAGCCCTCACGTCACACCTGCTAGATATGATTTAGGTTCAGGGTTGATGTGTGTTGGTCCCACCTCACTTTGACAAGCCAGCAGGATACTGTGATTCACAGGGGCAGACGTGCGAGTCTTCCAAAAACATGCCCAGAAGGAAAGAACTGATGAGGGCATCTGAAAAAGATGCACATATGGTTTTTTTGATGGTTAAATAGCAACCAGTTCTCTAGACTTTTCCTCAGGTCACACAGGTGAACGTTTTCCTGAGGCTGAAGCCTTCTAAAAATATCATGGAAAAGATGGCTATGTTGAGTTTAACAAGTGTCCCTTAAGCTTTGTTTACCCATCATCTTGTCAACGTGGCATATGCATCTCTTCGCTATCAACTACGTGCTCCACCCTTTGCGTCTGGCTGAGCGCTGAGAGCCGCCTGCAACCCACAGCCTCTAAACAGTCCTGGGTCACAGCCCGGGTCTTTTGCTGAATCTAATAACATGTGCTGAAAATGCAAAAGCATCAAAACAATAAAAGCCATAAGAACATCTTTACAAGGTATTTGCTAGCATTCACCCCAGGGACTTCACTATCATTTGAGAGAAAACATTGTAATTGTGGTAGAATTATAGATTACAGCTTTACTCGGACTTCCTAAAGTTAACCTCTACCATTACAGACCTAAATTTGGAGCAGTCCATTGTGCCACTTGGAGGAAAGCCACTAGTTCAGCACTAGCAACTTCAGTTGTATAAAAAGAACTTTTTTTAATGATGATTCGTGTTTCATAAACGTTGCACTATTTTTAGAAATATGAGAAAGTAAAGTATGCCTCCTTTTAAATCTGGCTTTTACTGCACCCTGTAATTTATGGCGATATAATAAGTAATTTGAAAATAAAGATTTGAGACAACATTTTAGCATTAGTGTTTTTAAGACAAAACAAACATTCAAAATAAAACCTAAACCACAGCAATGAAATCTATCATTAAATGCCTACTTTCTGCTAAATTTGTAGTTATGGCAGCTTAAATCTCAAACATTTGTTGTGACCTCTTGCAAAGTAAAAATAATCATATTATTCATTGTGGTTCAAGACCAATATAGGGTATTATTTCATCCTAGCCTTAAGTATTCATGGAATTATATAGTGTATCTTTTAAAACTGTATTAATTATTCTTTGTTGAGTCCAAGTGACTCCTGGTTTTCAGAAAGAAATGTATATCACCTCATTGTATTTGCTTTATTTGTGAAGACTAGCACTTTTTAGGCTCATTTATGCATAATACATCAGATGTGACCTGTTTAATCAATGCCAAAGTTCTTCTGAATTAGTGTCTCTGTACGACTTTATCAGACAAAAAGGCTTTTGACTGTTCATGGAAAAATTCAGACACACTTTTTCTCTTGTTCACTGTGTAAAACCTGCTGCTGTACTGTGATGCCAAAACTCGATGTTAGACTGCAGTGAATAATACATGCCAAGCAGTTCAATCCAGTCTATTAGCTCTCTCAGACAGCCCTTACGTCACACCGAGTAGCACCTCACATGTCCCTGTTTATCACACTGGCATCTTTCTGAGAGGAGAGTCCCCTCTGCATGGGAGCCAGCCCTGAGCTGGAATGTAGGCATAAGGCAGTTCTTCCTATCAACGCACTTACAAAAGCCGCTTCTCTGCCTCCATTTCTGTTTTCACCCACCATTAATGCTGCTTGAGAATTACATGACTTGATCATAGAAAAGCGTTCTCTTACTTTGGCTTTAAGGAATGTAAATGTCATATTGAAAAGTTTTCCAGAAACTGCTACATGAGAGTGCCAAGTGCTACATATTTTCAAGGCCAAGCACCATAGGAGATAGGCTGAACACTAGAAACCTTCTTCAGGCAAAGAGGGGAATTTGAAGGACGGGAAGTGTACTAATTTTCTTCCTCCTAGGATTTCTGAAAAAGGTAACATTTAGAGAAGAAGAAAAAGAAGAGATTTTGCATTAAAATCTTCATACCTTTTGAGCTCCAGACTCAATCTAGTATTGCTCCCTTCATTTTTCAAATCCATCAGAGACCTATTCTATGAACTGTCCAAGTACAGAATCAAATCATGCCTGTAGCCCTGCATGAACTCTGACTTTAACTTGCATATGCGTCCTGGGAGAGAAGAAGTTTTTTCCTGCTAGAAAGACTATTTCGAGAAGCCAGAGACAGGTGATCATATATTTTAGAGGGCAGCGAGAACCTGATCTGCTAACCAGATCCAAAAGTGGCAAGCAATCTCTAATTCTGTAAGGGGGCAACAAACCAGAAATGGCTATCTAAACATCAAGGGCTTATAACCAAGTTCCACACAAGCAGAAGATCACTTTAGGCTCAAAACTAATATTTAGCCATTGAAATCCTTCTCTGAATTCCAAAACATCCTCGGGCTCCTGTCAAACTCGGAGCTGCCAAGTGCTCACCTTCTCTGACAGCCCAGAGCATCTAAGACCTAGAAATCTGGGTTCAGACTTCCGTGGCTTGAGATCCATCAGTCTGCCTCTCAAGCAGCAAGTGCGAGTTCTACAGCAGAAAATGCAAAGATTGATATTCCCTGCGGGTTTACACCCATACCAGCTTGCTGACTTCAGTGTGGCTTGGCAGGTGCAAACAATAAGAGAGTTTAGCTCTTGCTCTTTATTTCTTGAGTTCCTAAAGCCTGTTGTTCTTTTAGACCAAGAAAAACATGCACATTTAGAGAGGGGGAAAAAAACTTTAATAATTTTTGCTCTTTTTCGATCATCATGCAGATGAGTTATGTAAATAATAAGCTGAAACTTTGCAATTAATAATTGATCTTCAGTATGGGCTTTTTTGTGCCTTACAACATAATATTTGTATCCACTTGTAATTATTTTTAAACACCATTTTAACTTTGATATCACTGGCACTGAGTCTGAGTAGCTTTTTCCTAGTGCCAACTTTTCCATAACATTAATTTGAATTTATGAAGATAGCATAAAAGGAGAAGTAGAAAAGGCAAAGAGAGAGAAAATCCATTTTAATGGTAGGTGACAACTCCAAGCAAGATTAAACACAAATGCTGTTGTCTGCTCACTTGAATATGAAATTCTCTGTTCGTGATGGTCCCTCTCTGGAGAGCTGAACCCAGGAGGTGGGCAATTTGTGGAAGACAACTTGGGCAGATACACAAATGGCACTTACCGCATTTCTTCTTAGCCTTGAGACAAAGTAAATTCATTCTCAAGTGCCAATGAGAGCTTCGAGTTTGTCCGCACTGAAGCTGAGCTATTACTCTCTGTCTCTCTGGAAGAGCTAGGTCCAGGAAACAGTAAGTGTAATAAAGGATGCTATGCACAGACTGACGTGACTTATGGAGATGGCAGTGCTAGCCCTCTTGCCAACCTGAACAAGCAGCCTCGATGGAGGAAGGAGCAGGAGAGGAAGCAGCACTTCTCATCGAGGTGCTGCACAAAAGCTCACAAGTACCGGGCTGAAGCTAACTCAGTAGCAGAGCATCTGTCCTCCCCTTTTCCAGGTACGTTAGCATCCACAGAAAACTTAAGGTTTGGGAGCAAGGGGGTAAGAGGTCTCTGTTCCTAATAGCTCGTTCCCATCCCTCTTCTTGAAGTCTGTAGAACTTCTCATATTTATAGCTGTTTTTTCCTTTAACTAAATACAGCCTTTGGGGGGTGGGGGGGAAAGCTTTTTCACAAAATGGTGAAGAACTTCACCAAAACATGGGTTTTACAGGGAAAGGAAATGTTTCATTCCATACGTCAAAAATGCTATTTAAACTGTCATTGTAGCAGTACTTGTTAAACTGGGGGAAGATACAGAAAATTCTCAAACATATTGGTATCATTTGAAAACAAATAGGGTGAATAGACAGGGAACTGATTCATTTTTAACTTACAGAGAAAAACAACTTAAAAAATTGTAGATGTTCATGAAAATAGATTTTCATTTACTATCAGCTCTAGAGGAAAAAAACCATACTTATTCTCTTTTGACTCTCACATAATCTACTAATCCACAACATATCAAACACAAAGAAACGGTAAAATACATTCATAAACACAAGTGCCAATATGTATGTGTCTGAAAAAAGCTAGTAATTTAAGACTCTTAAGTGGAACTGTTCCTCAAAGAATGTTATTAAAAACTGTTGCAAGGAAAATAATGTTAGTAAACACCTTTACCATGAAATAATTGTGTGGAAGGCACTGTCACATAAGAACATGGACCTACAGCCAAGGACAATTGCTCTACTATGCTTAATTCATTTATGACACATGAGGTGTCAGTTTTATGTGGTTTGGCTGAGATTGGTGTGGATTTTTTAAATTTTTTTTAAATTATTCCTACAAGGCTAATGGATTATAATATATTTTGCCAGGGACTGCATTCCATAGCACATATTTTATAAAGAGGATGTACAATGTATTCAAGGCTTGCTTTCCCCATGAATCAATGAATCAACAAACATCTCCCTATTGTGTAAGTTACTATTGTTTGGTTGTATTTAAGAAAAGATTATTTGCTCAGAGCATTGTGAAGTTATGGGAGGAGGAGATGCGCTAGCCAAGGAATCCTTTTGTGACGATTCATGAAAACAGACAATCAGCAGACCAAAGACTTGCCATGGCACGGACAAGTTCACAGGTCATTGGTTCAGAGCCTGCAGTGCACTTCAAGTCAACTCCCACCCAGAATACAACGCGGAACAGGAGCGTTTTCAAAGTACAGGGTAATCTGAAGGACAGAGGTCTTTTCTACTTCTGTGGATCAAACTTAGCCTAGGAACATAAGCCTTTGAATTAATATTTTTTACTGGCTGCATCACGCTGTACTTGAATGAGTAGAGAGACCTAAAGACAGGGCTTGTATCTCTTGTCTGAAATCCCTCATACTGTGCCGTTCTCAAGCCTCAGGGATCTCTACCATACTAATGAAAGCTGAACTGCACATCCTGCCAGGATGCCAGCCCTTCCATTACCATGGCACAGATACTGGAAGCTCCTGTGGTACCTGGTTTTGCTCTGACCTGTACAGCAGCGCTGACTCCCTGCAAACCCAACAGCCTGCAGGTGAGATAGCAATGTCTAGGAGAAAATGCATTGTTGAGCTTTCATCCAAACCTGATCTGTATGTCTCTGAGCAGATCATCACAACTGACTTGTTTCCACAAATGAATTTGGTATCTGCCAGGTGTGTGCATGGCCTGTGAGTGTGCACTCCATTCACCCTGCAGCTCCATGTCACACATGGTACATATGGCGGCCACGCATGGAGGCTCAGGAGCGCATTTCCCAATTCAGCCTTGCCTCTGAAGGAGACACCCTTCACAACCTAACCACCCGCTTTTTCTCTGGCAGCACACTGCCCCTCTCTCCTTCCAGTGGCCTCTGTCTGCACTTGCTCCCTTAAAAAGGGCAAGGGACCATGTTGACTTGAACTAGACATGTGCAGGTAAAATACTGCAGCAGACTCATCCAGCTACATTTGCTGTAAGGTTTTTAGCTCTCCCTGTTTCAGCACTGCCCTATTTTAGTCTTTGGCTGTTGCTCAAAGGGAGCAGTGGAAGGAAGAGCAGGTCGCGTGATCTCTATTCTGGTGACAGGGGATGCAAAAAACATATGCGTAAGCGAATGGTAATAAGCACAGATTGTCTGCAAAAAGGACCGTATGATGGCAGCAGGGTGCCCAGCAACTAGACTCCTCCTCACAAGGAGAGCAGACGTTTTTGGGAAAGAGAAACACACAGGCCTGCAAGCCTGGCCATGCACAAGGAAATGCAGAGTCCTGCTGACCCCAAGGAGCCCCCTCCCCAAGCTGTGGTGCACCCCCTATGCCATACCAGTAACGCTCTGTGTGGAAAGCAAGGCAGAGAAAAGTACTCCATACTGGGATATTCTTTTAAAACTGTAAATCACTTTTCACTCTCAAAGTAATTTCAATGCTATTGTATAATACAGAGGGAGAAAAAACCCTTTTCTTTCCCGCTAAACAGGCTTTCACACCACCTACAACCTCGGATTAAACTTCAGAGGCAGTTACAGAAAGAAAAGGATTTCTGTAAAGAAATCAATCATTTGTCAAGTGTGGGTTCAGCACCTCTGAAAACCAGGCCGTTTCTCAGGTACATGAAGATATGAGATCTTTATTTAAACCACCCCCAACCTGTTCCACTCAAGTCTCAGAAAACTGTGACCTAAATGCCTTAAAAGAGCTTGGATTTCAATACTAGCCTCTCTGGGGCTGAGTCTACCACTCCTCAGCATTGCCAGCTCACCTTTCCTTTCAAAGTCTATGTGAAAAGGGAAATCCCACCATCCATGCACAAGCCAGCCAGCTTTTACTGCACCAACTGCACCCAGGCCTTACGGGGTTTGCTGTTCCTTACAGCCCTCTTACAGCTCCAACACTTGAAGTTACAGCTTTCAGGAGTCTGAACACTCAGAAAGAGGGCCTTTGACATACCACCCCTGCTCCTTCAGTTCCATTAACCTTCTCCTTTTTTTACATACTTTAAGCACCTTTGTTATAATTAACTGTCTATAACAAAGTGATTCAAAGTAAAGTTGATTCAAGTTATTTATAAACTTTTAGGACTCCACTGTTTTATAGGCATGGTCAGAGCTCCTGAACAGTCAGACCCCACTTTCATCTACATTTTGTTATTTTTTTATTGTATGTACACAAGCAGAGTAGGCGGGACTGATCCATCAACCCCTGCAGTCCACTGTGGGTAACTGAAGATAACATAACTTTACCTGGAATAACTTCAGCCCTTTCCCATAAAGACATTCAAACTCTTAAATGCTTCATGGTACACCAAAGCCAACAATTCAGGGAAATAATTTTATGGTTCAGACCAAAGGATCAAATCAAAGCATTTCACCAATTTGAATACATGTTATTTAGAAGTCTCTGCCGCACCAGTCAGTCTCAGGGAGTGGGTTATAAACTAAGTGGTAACACTAGTGCCATTGTAGCTGCTTTATTCTAAAGCATAGCTCCAGCTCAGCTTTCACGGTTGGTGCAAGGTCAGGTCAGGCCAGGCCAGGCCAGCCGCCTGAGCATGGGAAGCAGCACCACACTGACACGAGTGTGGGGAAGAAGCTCCACAGCTGCCCTTACAGGGATTTGCCCTCATTCACCAAATGGTGCAAAGGAACTGACAGTTGGCTGCAAAAGCAGCTCTGGAAAACACCTGCAAATGCCCTTCTAGTGCAAGCACGGCCCCTTCGGGTGGCTTTGCAGCTCATTTGTTCTCCCAGCAGAGACTGAGTCCAAGCAGCAACCAATTGCTGTATATGAATCACATCTCAAAGGTCCACACTAATGCCTGTGGGAAAACTTCCACTCATGGCAGACACTGGCCTGCCCCCAGGCTCTGTACCTGTTGCTTGACTGATGCTGCACCCAGGAGAGACGGCCTTTCAGCAGGTGCGTAAGCTGCCTGACATCAGATTTGAGCAGATGGTGATGTGTTCTGCTTCGTCCCTGCACACAAAAACATTTTTATTATCAGGCACGGAGTGTTTGGAGGCTCAGTATCTGCTGTTCTTTGCTCATGGCTGCTGACAAAGGCATCACTGGAGGGCTGCGATTTACCACCTTCATATTTATTTACATTTGTGTCTCAAAAAGAGTGGCGATTTGCCAGGTTTGGAAGTGCTTAATCGGATCTGATGGGCAGATTAATTAGTGAAGGTCACAGCACTAGTTGCTTTCCAGGAACATTACCTTTTTATTTATTTTTTTGTCAAGGTAAAGCAGGAGGAGGTCAATGCCACCAGCATGTTTTACATTTTACTGGTTTAAGTCTTCACAGTTTTATTTCATTTCCTCTGAGTAAGCAAACTTTGCTTTTATTTCTACCATGACAATATACGCCAAATAAAATGGTGCAGGGTCACACAAAAACTGCGATGCAGAAAGATGAAAATCTTATTTATCCCCCACTTCCTTCCATCCTGTCCATAAGAATCCTCTTCTCACCCCCACCATGGTTACTGGCCCTCCAGTATGATCCTCTTGGTATCCTTCTGTCTTTGATAAAAGGTGTTTTGGAGTATGAAGCATTTTCATACACACATATATATAGACACATACACATTTATATTTATATATATACATAGACATCTATTTTTATATATATATATGTAAATATATATGTACTGAGAGAGAGAGGCAGACACCGTATCTGGCTAACCATTATACCAGATTGAGCAATTATAAACTCAGCTGGATTATTCTTAATTTTCACCGGCCTGAATGAAATTTGAATGTGGCCAATTATGTACAGACTGACAAACCAGAGAACATAGAGATTAATTTTTTATGGCTACAGAATCACTTGCACTCCATAACCTTGGAGTGACACGCTGCTGGTAACCAGGGACACACATTGTTTTCATGCCACCATGGTAAACATGAAAGGACTTTTTGCATGTCATGCCGCAGAAGGCAGGAGTGGCATATGGAGTACCAAACCTCCCCAGGACACCACAGGGACCACACCACTTTTGAACAAAGGACCTAAAAAAAAAATTCCCCAATTTTTCCTCCTTACAAGGTGTTATTTTGGACTTTGAAGAGCAAAGGAGGGCACAACCAGCATGGGGACCATGTATGGTCATAGTGCAAAGGCTCCAGCACCTGCCCCAAGAAAAGAGCCCTCACCACCTATCATGGGGTTGCAGAGGGCAGCATCTGGCCCTTGTTGTTTCCCTAGTACAGAGCACTGCTGTGCATAAAACACTCATTTACAACTTCTGGGAACTATTAGCACCAACAGGCCTGAGACACGTCCACACAACCAAAAAAGATAATGTGAGTTGAGTGAATCCAGCAGTTTGCTATTAAGATTTTCTAACTTTCCCTATCCTAACTTTCTCTAAATCTACTTATTTTCCTTTCCTCTGGCACTCAGATCTATCACAGCACTAAGGGGAGAAATGTTGGAGAAACTGTCTGTAACATTGTCAAGTATCCAAACCCATGCCTGCCCATAGGGTTTTGTAGGTAGATGTGAGTTGCATCCATCTGCACCCATAGCCTTCCAGAAGCGATCCTGCGGTTAGCAGCCTGGTGGGAGGCTCCTGGCTGCCCCGAGCAGGAAGGTTAGCTTACAAGAGGGAAAAAAAAATTTGCAAATTCCTGCCCAATGAAGAGAGAGGCTGGGTAGGACTCCACAAAGCAATAAAGCTAAGCTGTTTAGGAAGGATATAAATGGATTGAGGGGTTTTTCTTCTTATTTTTTTTTTTTAAATGTATCCTCCCTCTCACACACATATTCTGAGAAAAGAAAAAGAAAAAGCCTTCCACAGAAAAAATGACCATAGCTCTAGAGCCAAACCCCTATTCAATAAAGCAAGTAGAGAATGTGTTTTCACATTTCCCTATTTACTCTGACTCATTTTATTAAGTAAGTTGAAGATGATAATTTTTATGCACATTTATGACCATGTTTCCAATACACGTGGCACCCTATAAAACCTACCACTGCAGCACCCCACCCAGGGCTGCGCTCCAGCTTCTCATGCATTCTGTGATTACTGTAATGAGGCACGGCACTACCACTGCAGGTCAGGCTATGTCAGTGTTTCCATTCAAAGCCTTTTTTGGATGGGTGTCCTAAGACATGCCTTTGAATTTAGCTGGGCTTTGTTTCACACACTGGGGCAAATTAATTTCCTCTACATTATTTAAGAAAAAAAAAAAACAACAAAACCATGTTGCCTTATTTTGATTAAATGAAGAGGAAGGAGTGGAGAGGGAGAACCCCTGCCTTTTGTTTGAACACATATTTGTCTTTAATTATCTCCAAGGGTCCCACTGCAGTGGGACAGGTGGTTACAAGATGCTAGCTTTTCTCCAGCAACTCCTTCATGTATGTTCAGTTTCCCACTGCTAGAGCGGATGGCACAGTTTATTCCATGGCCATCTCCCCTTTTTGCAACAGCAAGCTATAACCACAAAACTTGCACCTGTAATTTTAAACCCACAGTTGAACTGTGGGCAAAAGTCAAGTATCCTCTGTCTGTCATTGCCTTTGTGTGCAGCCAAGTCACAGAATAGGCAGCCAAAACCTCATCATTTTCTCAACAGAAGGAAAAAATATATTGCAGGTACAACTGGCATGACGTGCTCTGCCCCATACAAAGGAAAGCAAGTTCTCATCTATTTTCTGTGACAGTGAAGTTCCTTAATCCTCTGATTAGGAGGGAAACCCTCCAAGCAGGGATGTAAGGCCAGACTGCTGGCTCGAGCAGCTGGAATGCTCCAACAATAGTGAGGAGAGATTTTAAGATGCTGCCTTTAATCAAAAGAGGGTGTTTAGGCTGCAGTTTAATGATGACAATGTGAATGTCAACATTGTTAACAGTTTCACTGCTGATCTGATTAGCAAGAAAACCCAGCTAGTCCAGGGTTGTGGGTAACTTGAGTACTTTCCCACCCCTTCACACCCACTCCATCACTTGACTCTAACTTAAAAGAACTGTTAACTTTTATATAAGCCAGATATTTCATAGGCTCAGCCCTTCCTCTGTAATGGCAGCAGCTGTTACGTATTTATTTTCAAATAAAAAAACCAGCTTAAGCAGTCACATCCATATTAGGTTTTTCTGGGCAGGGCCCATCTTTATGTTCTGTGCTTGTACAGCATCTAATTCAATCTGGATAATAATAATAAGTAACAACTGTTTAAAAGATTTCTGTAGCATGAACTGACACAATGGTCTACTTGAGTTGAGCCTAAATACATTTCCAGTCCCAAATACTGGCTTCTTACCACTGCGTGAGCACATCCCATAGCTCCTCGTCACTATTACAGATCCAACTCCACATGGCATATTCTTATGTGAATTTTTATTTAATGAATGAATAATTCCATTCCCAGCACAAGCTGTACTACCAGAGCAGGCTCCAGCCTACCAGAGATTTTCCTTTACCAGGCCAAGCTGCATATTTTGAAATCCACTGTCTCCACAAACACTTACCTACATTAATATATAGCAACTCTCTAAATCAGCTGGTGGGGTTATATTGCTAAGTTATAGAGGACAAACTGTGCATCTCACAAAAAGATCACCGTTCCCCCTCCCACCTTCACTGACACCCCAAGTGTTCAATGTTCCAGGGAACTGGCACCGTGCCAAACTCAGCTACCAGGTTAAGCTTGACTTGCACTTGAGCAATTAAAAATTTTTTGCAGCCCACATTAAATCTGACCAGTGTTTTTATTTTGACCACCATGAAATAAGGCAAGAACAGCCCTTCTGACTGACTTTTTGCACAGGACAAACCATTTTCCTGCTTCAGGGTCCATGGTTTTGGTTCCATTGTTCTATGATAGCAATTCCCACTGACATCAGTGCAAATCATGCATGAAAACTGAATCATTAGTCCCCAGAGGAAGTATTTTAAAAGCTACATTTTATTTTGGGGGCAATTCCTCGGTACAAGAAAATCACTGGTGCCTGATCAACAAGCAAAGTGCTGTAAATGCTTCAAGACATCATACATACAAATGTATGCATGATAAATGAATGGAAAGTGAAGAATGAAAGTACATGTCACTAATTTACAGATAAAAACCTTATAAGGATGTTACAAACTCCACTCCAGAGAGTATTGTAGAGATCAGCAACTATAGCCACCTATTCCATCAGCTATTCTCTATATCGCTGTTACAAGGGGCTCTCCAACATCTCCATCTGCTGTGGGTTGCAAACCACCCTGCAAAAAGCTTAAAATTGTGCAGCAAAAGGACTAAACCCTTAAGACAGAAAAAGAATTAAAGACATTCCCCATGCAGGTATGGATGAACTTACGTCCTACTCTACAGAGAGTACAAAAAATGAAAGTCCGACCCAAGTGAAAAATCCTGTCCTGGCCCAAAATCAGCAAATATTTTAGTACTCTGAGCATGTGAGCATTAACTGAACACCTGAGCATTTCAGGTTGCTTGCAAGAGTTCACAGACTCAGCAACGGCAGAGTTAAAATGGCAAATGAAAATAACCCAGGTCTCCAAAAGCTCTGGGCATACCCTGCTCCAACCCAGAACTGCAAAGCTGTCCAGTCCTCATGCCAGGCAATAACCACACAACTGGTAGTTGTGATGTCTCTGTAGATGAATATTGATTTTAAAGATCTATTAGCTTGGCATTCATTGGGGTTTTATTGCTTGATCCTGTCCTCCCCTTCATTTTTTGCCCTGAAACAACCAGATTTGTTTCATTTGCATGATCCTGTGTCTCAGAAAACATTTCTGAATTCTATACAGAGAAGATGGCTAAGATATTAAGCAGGGGGAGGGATACCCCCAAAAGAAGACGACAAGCAACGTACTTGCTTAGACCACAAATCCAAGGGTAACCTCATAGGTGTAGGAGACTCAACTTATGCCCACTGAGCAAGAACGTGGAGTCTTCCATGTTTAATAATCTCCCAGAAAGTATCTGAAAACCTTAGCAACTGGACAGGCTTCTCTTCATAACTGTCTTGGAATAGAGAGCTTCATCCCAGACGCAAATGAGTCAAAAAGGTAACATCAGCCTAGCGAGGCTTCCAGGTGGGGCAACCGTCCTCTGTCCATTGCTGTGGGTGACACCTCATCTTAACAGTGTGCCTTGGGTCACAGGCTTAGTCACCCCAGTACACAACACAGTGCACGGTATTTAAATGCTCTTTTTCCAGGGTGGGTTTGCCTTGTTAGCCAAGTATAAAGGACACATTCAGAAAGTCATGGCTTCTTTAGTAGTACATTTGAGCCTTCCTTTCCTGTTGTTGACAAGTTGCATTAGTGAGTTGCATTAGCTAGGCTGGCATTGCCCAAGTTGAGAACACTAGCAAAAATCTCAGCATCCAGCAGCTCTAAGGCTACCCCACTTCTTCCCACAGTAATTTGCCCTATCCTGTGTCAAGGAAGCAAATGGCATCCTTGCAAACCTTCCATGTACAGGCAGTTGCGGGCCACAGAGCATTTCAAGAACAAGAGCTGGGTAAAAATCTCCCAACAGTAGCCCTTCATAGAGGTACAATGTCCTTCTGTACCTCTGTCTCAGTGCCAGTCCTAAATGGATGTGGGACAATAGCTGATGTAGCTCCAGTACCACAGCTCCTTCAGGCAACAGCTAAAGAGTTTGGAGGACACTGTTGTCCTCAACAAATCCATAGTATGAATTAGGTAACAGTTATTAATATACCATCATCACAAGAGTTTCTTCAATACAGTCGACATTGACCATCCAACAATACAGACAGTTTGAAGTTTGCTCTGGTCCACTAGTGTCACCCAGAACAGAATGATGGACTGTGATTTAGCAAGGAACACGTTTTTGACTGGTTTTAACAAACTAATAGATTCACTCGTAAAACTCACAAAATTCATCGCATATCGTACAAAACCCAGCACATTTAGAGGGAGCCTCTATTTTGACAGAAAAAGCAAATGCTCACCATCTTGGTTTGATGCAGAAAAGGGCTGCAGCTGTGCCAGGAGGTAGGCATGGAGCCACCACAGGCCCTCCAGCACCCGTCACAGCAGGTACCCCATAGATAAGAGTGTAATGGAGAGATGAAATAACAAAGGAAGACAAGGACAGCTTCCACTGGTGTTAGAAAGACAGTGTCCATTATCCATATTAAACTAACATGTTATAGGAGATGAACTCAGGAAAACCTGCCTACCAAGCAACTCAGATAAACTCTTACCACGTTCCACATGCATGGGACATTAATTTAATAGGTAATAAACTACAGTAAATTAAATACATAGTTTTCTTATTACCAGGTTTGCACTAAAGCATTACCCTCCCCATCATTATCAGCAGCAGGACATCTATCATTATTTAGTAGTAGCAAAATCTACGTCAGTGAAAAGACAAACAAAAGCCAAAAGGTACATCTCTCATCTAATGGGAAGACTACTGCTGTGGGAGGAATAGGGCACTTGAGGTGCAGAAGTGATCAGACTGTCAATAAGGTACCAGTGGAGATGGCAACAGCACTGGTAGGCAGGCGTTATTCCCATTGCCAACGAATGCTGTTTATGGAGTGGAGCTTCCTCCCAAGGGGTTCTGATAAAATGCTTTTCCACTGGGAAACAGGATGAGAGTATTTGCTCATTTTAAATACACTGAATAGTCATTAAATGGTATGATTGTTTCTGGTGACCTAGACCGGATTAAAACCAGTGTCTTGGAAACAAGCTGATCTGTGCCACTTCACCAACCTCTGGAACTATCAATCCCTCCTTAAAAACAAATCACAAAATAAGAAGGAATTTAAATGACATAACAGGGAGAAATAGAAAGCACAGCAATTCAGACATCAGATGGAACAAACCCATACAGACACTCAGGCTTTTCCAAATAGCTCTGCAAATGAAATTATACTTCTGTCTAGGGTATGTTGGCAATGAACTTGAGCAGCCACCTGCTGTTCTGCCCCAGTTGACTATGATGTTCAGCCAGACGTCAGAATCTGCCCGGGACTAGAGTGAGCTTCCTCCATACCTGCAATCTTCCTGAGGACCAGGGAGAAAATACACACACACACACACACACACACACACACACACAGAGTCACTCACAGAGGTGCAATCCATCGTAATGAAGATCAAGGACATCCTGATTACAGCAGCAAAGTGATATTGAACATCTGTTAATGCTAGAGAAGGTACTTCAAAGAATGAGGACAGCTGGACTTCGCATAAAATGAAATCGCTAAGTGCTTACGTGTGAAGCTGCAAGTGGGGCATGCGGGCTCCTGATAGCTGGACCAGAAATGGATCCACCCTGCCGTGGACAAGGTGACTCCGCAGGGAGACCAGCACAAGCCCTTTTCACATTAGGCCTACAAACCCCCAGCTGCTGTGCCCTGCCCAGGGGAGTGTTTCCTGGGGCATCAGCGTCAGCCTGGATAGTATTTAAATTTTCCCCATTTCCACTTTATGTAGTGTAAACTCAGTCTCCTCCCCTCCTTCCTCCTCATTCATGAAAAAATGTGCAGCCTGGGGATCAGCTGAATTTCTGTATTTGACACTGCATGTAGCTGGAAACTGGAATTCACACCTTCCTCTACTCCCTTCCAAGCCTCAGAAAAATTTTGATTTTCTTATAGATTAAAAACTACTTTCACTTCAGCTTAGCACTAATGAAATCATTCATAACTATATTGCTAAATCCTTTTATTTCAGAAATATAGGGGAAAAATCCCAAAAACCCTAAGGCAGACCAGACCTCAACATTTACATTTCATGAAAAATTTGATCTGATTTTGAAATTTGGCTGTTGTCAGTCAGAAATAAAATATAAAAATAAAAACAATTTCTGTGCCTAACATTGCTGTTGATAATGTTTTCAAAATATTTGTCTCAAAAGTGGCAAAACAAATATCAAATTTTCAGTGTTTCCTATAAAATAAATTTAAACTCTATGTGCTTTTATGAGCCAACCTTATTGAGAATGAACAGGTAGAGGAAGGGAGTTTGAGATGAAAGGACAATTTGAGGAATCATACAAAATATTGGAAATCAGACAAAATTACTCAGAATTAAAGACTCCCATTTACCTCTAGTTTTTCTAGAAACTGTGGATCAAACATTTAATCAAAAGTGACAATTTCACACAGAAAAGTTTGGTTTTGACAAAACATTTTTGAGTTTTCTAAACAATTTTCTGAAAACCTGTTATTTTGACACTGTCAAAACAAAATTTTGTCAAATGGGGGGGGGGGGACGACCCACCATCACACAAATATCAACAATTTACCTGGTCTCATGAGTTGTTTTGACTTCAGTGAAACTGCACTATGAAAAAATGTAGGCCACCTCTAGTTGAAGTTGAAACTCCAAGATGCGCGGGTAGCCTCAACTCCCCAGCTAGCCCAGTGTAGTCAGCTTTGACCCTGGCTGTCCTCCCCAACACACCATGGAAGGAAGTTTAACATTGTACAAATAAGCTAGTTCTCCAGCTTGTCTGTTGCTGCTGCTCATACAACTGCTGTTGATTCCAGCTCCAGTGCTGTTACTTGAGCTCAAAACAGTGCTATTTTCTCTAAATCTTCCCCATTTGTCTTCTTAAGTATTCACTGTGTGGGGAAAAAAAAAAAATCTAACTTGTCCTTATTCCACAGAAGATACAGTGTTTTCTTATTTAAGCCACTTGTTGCCAAACTATAAGATCTTTTGTACATGGCAGTTCTCTACTCACTCAAATAAAAAAAATTTAAAAAATAAAAAATCAAAGTGGACATACAATGAGGAAAGAAGGAAAAATAATTACATTACATTTACTGAAAATAAGTAATTGGTAAGAAGCACTGAACACTTGCAAGTTTAAAGCAGGATGGAGTCAGATGCAAATAAAGTGGCAAAGTTTATCCTGGAAAAGGGCAAGCTACAGCCCTCCGCGTGCTTCCTGAGGCTTTCAGCGCTCCCTGGCCTGTGCACTCCGGGCCGGCAGCCCACGCTGGAGCGTGTGGCCGAGCGATGGTGCTTGCCAGGAAGTTGCAGGGAGCTACACAGCTACGCAGAGCCCTCCCTCTCACCAACGTACAGCTACAGGGATGCACTACCAATTGCAGTATGAAGCCTTTTGTCTGGTTGCACTCCTTCAGAGCAACTATAGCTGCCTCCTCATTCCGGCTCAGGAGCTCAAAGTGATTATAACTTCCTCTAGAAACTTAACTCCCTGACTTTCTGATTTTTAACACCCAAATGGAACACAAATTCATATTATAAGAGTAGCAGAGATTAAATAAGGCAGAATTCATTAATGTGCCAAAAATATGTGCCAATGTGTCTCCAACTAGTTAAAAGACAAATACACAGATTGATTTTTTTTTTCCTCCCAGTACATCCCACATTGCCTATTTCCTAAAACCTTCTGTCAAATGCATAATCGACTGCTATGCCTTCAAAAATAGCACTTTTTATAATCATTCATCTAGATATTTGGGAGTAGATGTTGCACTGTCTGTCATGCCCATGCAAGACTGGGACACAGAAAGCACAGGCATCTCTGCTGACAGTCTGGGCAGGCACCTTGTGCTACCACACCCTGTGTGGGACAGGGCAGCAGATGGGAAAAGCTGGCTGAGGTGACATGGCAGAAAGGTCAGCCTTTCACCAAAGGCTATGCTGGCTGCAGAGTGGACGTCTGCAGCCTCCAGTTACCTGCTTCTTGGCAGATGGGGAACCGACTCACACATGTCTTCTCAGGTCTACGTACCTACAAGCAATTTCCCAGAAGCCTTGAAGGTTAGCAGGGCAGATACAAAGGAAAAGCATCCCACGCAGAATGACTCCTTTCCTGGAGGAAAAACCAAGCAGAACCAACTTTCCTTATAGCTGCCAAAAGAGCATACTAACTTTCCTGCGGAATATTTTAACACGTTAGTTCACAAATCCAGTCAGGTTGTCATTACCAGGCAAGTTTTCTCTGAACAGACAATCAGTACAGTACTATCTCCTATATACCCAGTAAAGCATCCCCATCTCTAAGGAGAAACAGCTTTCAGTTTTGCACAGAAAACAACCCAACCCACACTAGCTTGTTTTACTTGTGAGTTCAGCAAAACAGAATTTCCCCCTGTGCGAGGGGAGCCACACAAAGGCAAATCTAGAACAGGATCTCCCGGTACTGTTTCTACAGCATTTGGCCAAGACTAGTCTCATCCTCCCCTGGGGTACCACAGCTTCCCAAAGCTACCACTGCAGGTCATTGCTGAGATGGCAGACTACTATCATCTCTGCTGATGCCTAAATTGAGGGGCAATTCCCTAATCTGCTCGGTTGCACAGCACTTCAACTCTTTCTAGCAAGAAGACTTGATTCCAGCTCTTCAGAGCAGACACTTCTGGACTGTGTGTTTTTATGCAAAACTAGCAAAGCTATGTTTAACAACTACCTACAAAGCAGAAGGGCCACATATGCACAGAGATAACCCAGGGTAAGGTAAGCAGGAAACTCCTCCTATTACAGTAGCTCACAACTAGCCATGATTTTTCTTTTCTTCTTTAGTGCTGTAAGAATTTACTGTAGCTTTTATACTGCTACCTCAAGGGAGCTGCTTATTGTATCTCATTTCCATTTTTACATTGAAAATGTGGATTGTAAAATTTACTACGTAATACATGGAATTTAAACTCACAGCCATTAGACTCTTACAACTCTACTAATGCCACTTTTATAGGTGTTGGCTACAATCCTAGTTTACCATTTCATCAAAGAAATAGATGCAGCTCCCAGTAGTGACCAAGATTTGTGATTTAAATAAATGGAGCTTGGGAAGTCTCCCACTGAGTTTTCTTCTCAAAAAAAAGAAGAACAATTAACAGAAAGAGATCTTTCAAAAAATTATTGGTAGGAACAATGCCACTAAAGCGTAAATTACAAGGTGGTAGAAAGTAGAACAAAACGGTTCCCATTTGTTTTTAAGCAGTGTCAAAGAAACACTTAGCTGGAAACAAAATAAGTAAGTTGAAGGCCAGAAAGAAGAGATCATGGTTTCTTAAGTTTAGCTTATGAACATTGAGAGCAATTACATAGCCGTATTCAAGGTTTTGCACGTCTATACTCAGAGATCAGGGCAAAACAATCATGGCCCAGGGCGAGTTACTCCTTTGGCAGGTAGGTTTCATCCCATTACAAGCTGTATCACACTAAGCCAGCTTGGGCCTCTCCACTTGCCTCCTGGCTCCATTCTGCTCACCTGCTGTTGAAGACATGAGAGATATGAGATCCATGCCAGCCTCCAACCTCCCTTTGCTGGAGCTGGCTGCAGGGATCCCCACAGACCCTGCTTTGGCAGGTGGGGCACAATCACCTAAAACATCTATTTTGGTAGCATCTTACTGCGAAAGGGGAGGTGTAAAATGAAGTTCAGAGGCAGCCATGCTACCACAGCCCAGTTGTGTGTTCTGGACCTCCCCAGGTCCACACCAAGTTTTCCCTACAAATCTCCAAATCCTCCTCCCTGAGGCACCAAGCTCCTTTCCCTTCCCACAGCACTTCCTCTCTATGCCCAGTGGCCCAGCCGGTGATGGGGAAAGGGAACACCTCTCCCAGCCTGCGCGTATTTGGAAGCATTTGTGTTCATTTTTCTCTCCTAAGCAGCCTCCCTGCCACATGGCTGCCTCTACCATCAGTTAGGATTCCGTGCTTGGGGGAACAGGCAGGCAATATTAATGAACTCTAGACTGCAAATCCACATGATCTCTAGCAATAGAGAGAGGAATAGACTTGTTTCAAGGAGAATTTCTAAAGCACAAAACTGAACATATTTGTATCACCAAATCCATATTTTATTTTTAAACTTGGTTTATGAACCAGAACATTTAACCATAACAGATTCTGTAAAATATCAAAATAGATAAATAAAAGGATAAGTTGTCAGATCCACCCAAGGAGATGACAATGGCTCACAATTTAGCTTTAAAGGCAGGAAGGGCACAGAGGTGCCAAGAGATAATTAAGCTTGCTTGATGTTTAAAAGAGTGCATGCAGGAAGTAAGACCATGAGCATACTCTTGAAAACCATACAGGCATACGTTAAGTGATACCATATGACCCTACATGGCCCTAAACTGCAAATACTGTCATCAGAAAAGATCAGAAGCTAGTGCCACCCTGGAGTGTAACTCTACTTCCACTGTTAATATACAGTTTTGAACCATGCCGCTGGCAGCACCAACCCTCCTGCCTGAGAAAAAGAGCAACAAAGCAGCCTGCAGGCTCCTGTAAGAAGAGAAGCAGAAAACAAAGGCGGAAACGCCTGGGCAGCATTGAAGCCGGAGGTGCAGCTTCAGCTGTGGCTGAGCCAGGGCAGGGTGAGCCCAGCACGGCTACTGCTTTCCAGTCAGCCAACTGTGGGTAAGCACACCCATTTCCTATTAGGCCTGCACCCACACAAAGTCTATTTCCACTCTGCACCACATTGCAAGCTGGATTTCAAAACTATTAACTTCTTTCCTCCCTCCTCTGTGCCCCTTTCCCAAAGCGGGGCTTACACAATCCTTTAACTTTTATGTCAGGTTGTTTTTGTTGTGCCCCACACCTCCCCCCAGCTGAAAATAACAATCTAAGCACCAGTTATTTAAATAGAACCTGGGGTTTATTAAACACATTTTTCTTCAAAGTGTATAGTTTCCTCTGAAAGGGGAGCTGGTTCAATGCCAGTAGGAGATGCTGCCTTCTGACGCCTTCTGACCAGAATCTCTCTTTCCCTTGCATTCAAGTGGGTGATAGGAAAAGCACTGAACATCTCCTTTGCCTTTCCTTCATCCTCACAACAGAGGTCTTCATCCAAGCTCTGGCACAGCCACTTTCTTTGCAGAAAGATTTTGGGCAGGAAGAGCACAACCTCTCAACCTGCCTGCTCTGGACTGGGTTTGAGCAGCGTGGCATAGCCTTCTCCTGATTGAATCAGGATGCCCACACCTCAGCTGGAGAGCAACAGGCTCCTGTGGGGAACACTGCTACAGATTAAGTTTCTGTAGCCACCAAAGTACAGCACAAGCCTTTTGGCTCCCCTCTGAGCTAACCTTGAAGCATTTTACCTTGCCTTTAGGCAAAAATGAAGAATAACACTACGCAGCTATACGAAAGGGTGATAAAAATTAATAAACCGTTCTTTCCATCATTGCTACTTTCTCTGGAGCTGCACCAGTGCTAGAACAAAGATGAAAAACTGTCCAAGTTTTAAACAAAAGCCTGAGAAGCAACTAGGGCCAGCAGTGCAGGAGCAGCTGCCAGTGGAGGAAAATGCTTGGCCTGGAGCTGAGAGCTGTGACCCTGCAGTTAAGGTGAGCCCATGCAGCAGTATGAGGCCACTGCTCCTCTGGGCAGTGGGTAGCAGGGAAGGCAGCAGCATGAGAGGGAAACGCATACATGAAGAGGAAAGTAGAGACACCCCATGCTGAGAGGAGAGAGGCTTGAGCCTCAGAGAATGAGAGGTGTCTTTCTGCAAATCCCTCAGCTGCCATTTCCCAGCTGAACTCGGGAATCCACTTTCAACAGCCAGCATGAGCAACCTATTGCTGTTCAAAGCCTTTACTTCCTAAGGGGGAGAGACGCACAGCAGAAAGGAAGGAGCTCTCTGCCCCAGCAAGGGTCGCTCCAGGCCTGGCCTACCCATCCTGGCAGCTGCAGGCTTCAGCTCATGCCCAGTCAGAGCAGAGAGCAGTAACCCCACTTTGGTGCCCTGCTACACACTGCAAGGTAGGTCCTGTCGAGCTCTCAGCACTTATGTGATTGCGCTTCAAACTGGCTGCAAAGAAAATGTTTCATGATAGACATCAAAAGCACTATGATTACACTCAAGACTTCAGGGCACTGTCAAATTTTTATTTGAAAAGATAATAATGGGCTTTTTAGTATCTACCTTTTCTTTGAAAAAGGGGAGAGAGGTTGTAAAACAGCAAAGAATACGAGGGTTTTTCCTTTCATCAAAGTTAAACAATAGCAGTGATACATTTTAATCTAAAGAAATTCCTGCTCTCCCCTCCCTCCTGTTTTGGGCAAAAAATATTTTCTCAGGAAACTGTTGAAGTTTCCAAAAAAATTGCAGAAAGGTGCAAACATGTTGATACTCCAGTTGATCCTGGCAGAGACCGTGGGTGTGATGTTCTAGATGTCCCCAGCCTTCCTTCCTAACCAGTATCTGCTGTGTCCCCAAATTGCTATGCTTTGTCCATTGATGTTTCTCCACAGATGTCACCTCTGCTGTTTTTGTATCCTCTCAGTCACACCATCGTTGCCACCTCTTTCTTTGCTGACACCGTCCCAGCAATCAACTTTCTGGGTGAGGTGACACATTCAACTGCAAGAGATAAGGCTGTCCCTGACTGCAATTATAATTTGGCAGATCTTGACCTTTCCTGTGCTGTCAAAACCAGCACACCCGCGGTGCGGCAACAATCCTGAGCCCCAGGAGCCAGAAAACCAGAAGCTGTTTCCACTTCTGGTCTGCAATGCTAGAAGGACTGACAGAACTTCCTCAGAAGGGGAAGTAACCCCTTTATTTCCACCCTGACAAATTTCTTCTGCATATGTTTCTCTGCATAGTTGGTGGTTTGGGTTTTTTTTTTTTGTAGGTGGTTTGGGGTTTTTTTCCCCAAATGTCCTAATATATTTCTCTTATTTGATGCAAGAAAACAAGTCCCTAACATGGTTGAATCGCTAAGCACTGGGGAACTGTCAAACACACTTATTCGTAAACCCTGCATCCTCCACTAAGTGAGCCATTAAGAGGTCAAGGCGAAGGTGCTGGAATGTGTGTTTAAGGCTAATGGCATGGCACGCGAATGCCTCTCTCCCCTGTACACCAGGCAGCTCAGCGAATTTTCCTCCAGCAATTCCTCACACTGCACGGTGCTCATTAGCCAGCAAAGCCCAAGAAGGGCAACCCTCACACAGGGGAAATCCTCCAGGTGCCCTCGCTAGCCCCAGGAGGATGCACCACCCTGTCCCAAGGCAAAGGAGCACAAACTCAGTGAGGAAGCCAAGGACTCTAGGGACTAGGATTGGGAGGCAGGCAGTCAGGGGAAGGTGGGATACAGAATATTCTTTAAAAAACAGCTACTGGGAGCTTCCATGAACTACAAAGAGGCAGGATTTGTGCTAAACATTTCAGTAAAAAGCTACTGTATTCCAGAAACCATCCTGAGAAGAACAGGGTTTGTTTTGGTTTTGTTTTGTTTTAAGTTTAATCCAGGCACTCTGAACACAGGAGAAATTTGTCACCCAGTAATACTGTCAGCCAGAGTGGTGAGCAAAGGTCTCAGACCTTACCAGCAGTTCACCTTCCTTCCCCTGACTGTAGGCAGTCTCTTTGCATTACATCACAAGAAAACAGTCCAGGGAGTACTCTTAGCTGTAAGTACTTCACTTGTCTGTGATAGTTTGTAATAAGGGTCACCAACAGAATTGATGGGATTTTTTTTCTATACAACTCAATTTACAAACCGAGCTTCTAGTAGTGAGTCATCTGAAGCTTGAGTATTATACAGACATGTTTGCCAAACAGTTTAAAGAAACAATCTTTGACCCATGAGATGTCTGATGGTGACAACTCTTGCTATGGAGAGCTTAAGAGCAGTTACATGGTGCTGACGGCTTCTGCTGGCACACTTGAACAGTTTCTGTGCTAGCTGGGCTGCAGAGACAGAATTTTGCTTGGTTGGTTGTTTGTGGGTTATTTTTTCCTTTTTTTGAAAGAGACAAATAAGAATTCATCAACAGTAAATGATGAAATTGCACCAGTGTTACATACAAACAGGTTGGAGGATTTCTGGGTTTTCACAGATTTTGAGTAGCTGTTCCAAATGTTACAATCCTTACAAACCCCAAAACATGAACATATAAACAAAGTAGAAATTGAATTCTAGTTGTTGGTTTGGGTTTTTTAATTCAATCTAAGCTCCTCCAGCAATTCATAATCTTATGGAAAGACAAATTATGTGTATACATATATATACACACGTGTGTGTGTGTGTGTAGACGTATACACATTACTATGAAGAACACCAACCTGAGTGACACACTGGAGGTCTTGTGTAACAAAACATCCTAGGAATTTCCAAAAATCATAGCCGACAATTTCCTAACTCAATAAAGATTGAATCCAGCATGGGGGAATTCTATACCAGACCTCATTTTGACAGATAAAGAAGAACTGATCACAGAACCAAAAATCAGTGGTAGCTTACATACAAGTGATTGTGACTTGATTACATTTGTATGCAAGCAGAATAAAGCCCAAACTAGTAAGTTATACACGTAGTCATTTAAAAAGCCAGTTTTACAAAGCTGAAAACAATTACGGACTGAATCAGTTAGGAAAAAGAATTTAAATAGAAAAATATGAATGATAACTGGGAGCTACTTAAAAATGTATTAATAGATGCCCAAAAGCCACAGTCAAGAAAAAAAGGCCACATTGGTTAGGAACTCAACCCGGCTTAGGGGAAGTCAGAGCAACCAGAATAAATGAAACACACACACACACCCCAAAATAGAAATGTAAGGAGACAAAAAAGCATATAGTAATAAATATAAATCAAAAACTAAGAACTGTAGAAAGTTGATAAATACACAAATGAAATTATGATGAGCACAATAAAGTTCTAGGTGTATTGCAAACTCATTAAACATCACTATCTGGAAACAGTAGGCAGACTCATCAATATTAACACAGAAAATACTTCATTGGCAAATACATATTTAAATTCTATACCGGAGGGTGAAAATCAAACACCTGCTAAGATTAAATTTTTTAGATCAAGTTAATGTCAAAAATTTTTACCTGTGAATTTTAAAAGTAAAATCAGGGCTCTCTGAATAACTAGAGCTGATTTTCAAGAACTTTTTGGATATTGGGACAGAACCAGGTCAATGAAACAAAAACTAATGCTAAGGCAATGCTTTGGGAATAGAAATGGAATGGCCCAAGCAAATACTGATTTACAGAACAAAGAACCATCCCAGGTAGAATAATGGGAGAGCAGATACAGGATTCAATCAATTAAAAATTAAAGGAAGGTAATATAACTAATACTGAGCAGGAAAGGTTTATGGAAAACAGAGCTACTCAAACTAATTTGACATCTTTTCTCTAAATAAAATTAGTGTTGCCAATAAATGTAATAGTACTGAGGTAATAGATACATATTTCTAGAAGGGCAGTAGACTGCATGACATTTTGATTAAGATACTAGCACAACACAAAAAAAAAAAGTCACCTTGGCTCATATTAGTGCTTTAGTAATGGTGAGCTCACAAACCACAATATATGGAAAGGAAGATCTCACTGCGCAGATGTGTCCCTAGCACTGTCCCAGCTTTCAGCCCTACACTCTGCTTTTCAGTGACCTGTGAGAAAACCTATCATTAGTAACAAAGGAGGCTGATGATACAAGTGAAAGAGTAGTAAATAAGGAACAGAGAGACTAACCTGGATTTCTTTGCAAACGGGGTGCAAATACCAACAAGTGCAAGTACCGAGCAAGTGAGTTGTACCATCTGGGCATGGGCAGAGGGGCCATCGTCAACTCAAGAAAGACTTACAGCATCCTGGTGGCCAATCACCTGCATAGGAACTCTCACAGTGAGGATGTAGGCAAAAGGACAAACATACTCCTCTATTCAGAAGCAGGGGCATTGCCAGGAGGAGTAGGGACCCTGAAGTACCCATGATTTTGCACTAGCTGTAACTGCTACTGGCTTGCTGTGTGCCATCTGGTGTCTGAAGGTGCTGAAGAGCTTGAACAGCTTTGCAGGAGCATCATAAAATAACCAGAAAGATTTGGAAAGTATGAAATAGAAACAAAGTTCTAACCTATGCAGTTAGTTAACACTAGACAGCACGGAATTAAGCAAGGAACTGTGATGTGACTGTGTTCCTTGACAGTCTATCCCTCAAAGATCAGCTTTAATTCAAACTGGAGTTAATTCAGGGTAAATCACAGCAGATCACAGCAAGTATATCTTCATAATGCAATACAGTAGCAAGTGTATTGAGACAACAACTGGGATTTTATAGCTCACACGAGATTATAGTGTGTGTGTCTACAAAGCAGAGTGAAGCACTCCATGTACATACATACATGTTTAGATGCCCAGACCATCCTACTCTAAAGCTACTGGTTTATGTCTGTCTCTTCTGGATGCACTGTCTCCCATGAGCACATGTCCTTCCCACAGAGGCTGGCACTCTCACTAGCACCAACTTAAGGGATACTGGGCATGCTCACTTGCCAAAGGTCCTTGTTCTGAAGAGCCAGGGGACAGACAGTGAGGAATCACATTTTCCATTGGGGACCCAGCAGAGGACTCCAGCTCTGATTACACTCCATCATGCATATTTTTAATTGCACATTATTGTATAGTAGATTACAATTCTGTTAATAACTAAGGGTTTGCAGTCCTATGTACACTTAACTGAATGAGCCAAACTCAGTTTGGGAGTGCTCCAGAGAACCTGAAGGAGTTGTACCAGACTATCAGAGCTTACTTTACAGCTGCCAATACCATGAAAGTATTCCTGCTAGCTTTGCAGCTAGTCTAGGCTTTTTTTAAAACATTAACTAGTGTCTTTACATTAAAAGTTTGACTTGGCTTTGCTCAGCATTGTAAACACAGGCACTAATCTCAGGAGACTCTCTGCCTCAGTAGCATTAACCCTGTGCTTGAAATGATGTTGAAACAAAGTCCCCCCAGCTGTCCAAGCCGTGAGCCATTGGAGAGGGTAGCAGATAACCCCAGTGACCTAGGCAACATCCCTTCCCAGTAAACAGTTTCTAATGTCCAAGGTCATACAAGATACAACCAAATATAAGTTGCAAGCCACCATGTTTGCTGGCACAGCTGTTGTATTTGCAAGTACTTAACACCTTCCTTTCTGAAGAGACACAGAGTGTTTAAAAAGAACCCTCAGAAAACAAAGATTTGTTCCCTTGCACTGTGAACACTCACACAGAATATAGGCTTGACATGAGTCATGTATTGACTACAATCTAGCTGTAACACACATGTACACATACCCTGTACCTTCTGCCGATATTAGCAGATATTATTTTTTTTTTTTAGTTTGAATAGACAACCTGCTGGTCCAGTTTAATTTCACGCAAGTCCAGATACAAAGAGGAGCAGAACTCAGTCCAGGCTGCATTCACCGTGAAAACATGGAAAAAGAGGAAAGTCCATTCAAAAATTTCTCTTGTTTGCTGATACCTTCCTCCCTGGGGATTAGAGGCAGATTTTTATGCAGATATTTTTTTCCTCTTCTACAAGAAAATAAGTTGTTGTATTTTAAGAAGTGAAAGCATTCAAAGGCAGGTACAAGTCTAGCAACAGCAGTGTTAATACCTAAGTAGGTCAGTCTTCTGTGTGGTCCTTGAGGGTTTCCTCACAGGACTAGTCCATTGATATTAATGGGAGGTACTCCTCCCCAGTCCCCACACACTACAATGACAATTCAGCTCGGCACAGTAATTAATGCTGCTTCTGAGATGGCTTTGAGTCAAGGAATTCTCCCTTTCATGATGATTGGAAAACATACTTGCAGGACAAAGTGGCAAAAGCACAGACCTAAGAAGAGCAGAGCAACCCCACCCCAACAGTATTTCTTTGTCTAATGAAATACGTGTACGTTCACCCTCTGTGGATATAGAGACGTGGGTAGATAGATGAGATGCCCGGTGACCTATCTATGCTCCAAGCTGGCCAGATACAAACCAGCTCTGGACTGGAAGCTGAAAAGCCCGTCTATGAGAGCGTCATGGGGTGCAGGAGCACCCACGGCTCACAGAATAGAGCTGACTCTCATCCAGCCAGCTCCAAGTCAGCACCGGAGGCCAGGTTTGTGTGCACCTCCCCACACAGACATTCACTGCCATTGCTCAGCATCCTTTAAGTGAGCTGGACTTTTCCAAAATCACATTCCCCTCACCCTTGCTTCTTCCCTTGCTCACAGATAATATTTGCTTGCACAAATGACAAAAGATCTTGCTGCAGGTCATAACTCACTCTCCAATCATTATTAGCTTTCAACAACTCCATGTAAAAGGTAAATCTCTTGAAAAAGCAGTATTTCATTTATATGATCAGTATTTCCCCTTTATCAGTATTTCATTTTATAATATATATCAATATAGAACTACACCAAGGCATTCAAGAACAGCAATTGACCCATCATAATAAAATACTAGCTAAATTACATACTTCTTTTTTAAATACAGGCACACATTCTTCAGTACCAAACCTTAGGAAATTGTGAGGCATCAGTGCTATTTTATATTAAATACATTATCTGGGATAAAACTTTGGCATAATTCCAATTAAAGATAGCAATGTTTTTTCCTGAATATGAAATAAAATCTTGACATCAATCTTTCAGATGTTTTCTACAAGGAGAGATGATGAAGCAGGGAACAGCTACTGCGATTATGAAAGCCATGCCTGAAAGTCCTTAGGAACATGAATTGATCCAGAAAAGGTCTTCATCCAAGAAACAGTTTTAATCACTTTGCAAAATCTCAGAGACTGAGACACGCTTTATTGACCTGTAACATTGCCACCATCTTGTCAAAATATTTTCAAACTGGATCAAGCTGGAGCTTGCTATTTTACAACGATACCACATATTTCTTTCCTCCAAAGGAACACAGCAAACTGTATAATATCTCTGAGACAGGCAAATATTCTGACCTTTTTTTCTTTCAGAATTCCTATCTTGGTGACCCAGCAATAAATGTATTTTTGAAATGTCAAATTTGTTTCCATGGTAACATGAAATGTCACTCCTGGAGATGATGTTCAATACAAATGTGAAGAGTTGAAGGCTATTTAACATGTTTTCAGTTGCACCTATTCAACAATGGTTGTTATACTTTAAAACTCAATAAAGAAATTAAAATATATTTATCAAAAGTTGATCCCTGGCAAAGTGACTTTTACACCTCACATTATTGCCTGCAACAACACTCAGTAACAAGAAGCCCCTTTAAGTACTTGTCTGCTGGTGGAGCATGGAAACATTTTCTATTGTATTGATAGTCATTGCCAAGTTCTATTTCCTGATTTCCTGAGGAAAAATAGAGGCTTCATCTACCATTTCTACCCAAATCACTTCTGCATGAATAGACTATGGGAGGCAGGGGAAAAAGAGAAAAAGAAAAAAGGAAAAAAAATATTACCAGGGCATCCGAAGGGAGAAAACGGTTTTTATGTGTCCTTAAGAACAGAAGGAACATACTTGTACTGCAACCCATTCATATACATTACATATACTATACATAGAATGCCTGTACATACACACAAAGACATAAATCCAACAAATAATTAATCAAAAGTTTTCTAGCCGGTTTTGATACTTATACTACCTGCAACATGAAGTTCTCCCATCAGACTCCCTTTCTGTCCTCAGTAAGGAGGGGCAAAGGGACACGCAACAGTTTGCACATGAAGGCAGGACAATTTTGTGTCACATTCAACGCTACCCCACTGAAGAGGTACTTGGGTCCTCTGGCACAGCAACTGACCTCTGTCCTGACATCTGACCTGTGGCCCGAGCCCACATCAAGCACAGCAAGAGCAGATTTGCAGTAGGAAGGTGGGGTCTGTTGCCTGACAGTGCTGGAGGGTTCATTCCCTGCCCACAGTCAGCTAAGGAGAAAACGAGCACGTAGGAAGAAGGAACGCTAGCCCATCCTACTCCAAGAGGTGGCTCTGCACCACAGCTATCAGGGGCTGTTCTAAAAGGTAAAAACAAGACAAATTGTTCCCCAAAGTTCATAAATAATATATGAATAATTAAGTCTCTTTTTATGGATGCTTCATCAAATATTAATCTATTTTTATTTTCATAAATTTTACAATTTACAAGTTGTTGTTGTCTTAATTTTATGTTAACAAGGCATCTGAAGCTGACAAATTTGGTTTCAGGTAAAAATATAATCAACTTTAAAAAATTGAGAAAGAAAACACTTGGAAAGGACTTCCAAGTTGCAGTCTCAAATATCACAGGTTCTTGCTGTTATTTCTTAAAAAAAGGAAGGAAGGAAAGAGCCAGTTCTCTCTGTTAAAGAATAATTTTCAAATATCAGTTTTATTTCATGAGAGTTGCATTCATCGTGTCCATCCCAATAGGCATTCAGGCCAGGTACATCGTTTTTTATTACCCTGCTGTCTGAATATATCCACTCTGTAACTAATAAAATAAAAAAACCCCACAATTGTGAATAAGCAGTAGATTATTCTGAAGAATTGGAAAACTTGGGTTTGCTTGTATCCCTACAACATCCTAGCTAGTTCAGGTAGAACTACTGAAAGGAAAATTTAAGAACAATTAGATTTATTACTTTTGGGGTTATGCATACAGAAGCATAAATGCTGAACCACCCACATACACAAAAGCACTCTAGCAGAGGTAGGAATGAAAGACAGCTGGCTCTCCAAGCCATCTAGACTGCCAAGCAAAAATGTTACAGCATTTCACTTTATCTGGGCTTTTTCTTATTTTAACCCCACAGGCTGAGCTTGTATTCAGGTCTTTCTGAAAAGATGTGAATGAACCAAGCAGGGATAAGAGCTGAAGCAAGTGAAGGCAGCAGAAGCAAGAGGAATATCTGAAAAACACCGAAGGCTCCAGGGCAGCTTACCAGAAGATAACCATGAGTGTTTCTGTAGGGTATAAGAAACCCAATTTGTTTGATATGATCCGACCATCTATTGCAGAAGTACTGTTCATAGACCAGGTTTACATATACCAGAACACTTGGAGAACAGCAGTGCAAAACAGTGTGGAAAAGGGGCACCTGCAGGAGAAGTTATGAAATGGCTGCCCAAAAAATATTCAAGATGGTCAACGTGTATGGACCATTTATCTAAACCCCGATCAAACCATATGTGACCAATTAAAAGAACCTTACTATCTAAAACCTTGTTATTTAGGTGGTGTTCTTTATTTCCAAAATGGTAAAGTTTCACAGATTCCAGGCCAGTTTTGCTAGTGAGGAAATGGAGGAAGAAAATCCTGTGCATTAGAGTAAGATAACAGATGCTAGTCATCCCAACAGAACATATTAGGGGTCACTTTGACTGTTCTAGCATGAGTTAAAATTAACGTCCCAAGAAATTTTTCTTAGGTAACTTAGTTACGTAGCTCCAAATTTTGCCTCTTGGTTCAATTTAGGTAGTTCTGCATTATGGTGTGGAGGCAGCAGTGACAACAGCAAGAAATCTCCAAAGGCATTAATGCAATCCCCACCACAGCAGAAACACTACTTCAGCACCATGCATCCTGATGACTGATTTCCTCTGAGCTTCACTGACCAGTGTCATTATAACAACAAAAATAGACTGTGGAAGTAAGATGAAGCCAGGGGAAATAGTTCATTAAAAAGTAAAAGCATGCGCTGTCATACACATATTTGCACGCCCTCAAAGCAGCCAGCTGGTTTAGAACAGACTAATTTTTTCTAAATGCAATAAAAGGGACACGGTATATTTTATAGTGATAAAAGCTCAAGTATGACTGAAGCAGTCACTGGTTTCCAGAAACGCATGTCAACAATGGCAAAACAGCCCCACAAAGGATCAGAGCGCTCACATCTATCAAGGACCTAGGTGAGCAGTTTTGAGCTTAGGGGGGGAAATTCATGACACTTTCCCGAAGTCAGTGGTACCGCAGCAGCCAGCATCCCCATGTGGTCATCAAATCTAGACAGTCCAGCTTCTCCAGGACAAGCTAGTAGCAAAAAGGATTCTCTCCACTGTGTTAGTGTCTGAGCTGGAGCCATTAATTTAGTTGCCTAAGACCTTACAAATGCCTTCATACAAGTCAAATTCTTCTCTGTCTTCTGAGCTGTTCAGTGCAGGTACCTGAAGGGAGTATGAGTTGCATCATATTCAAATCCCTCCTAAGCCAAGAGAAAAAACCCAGGACAAACTCTGTGCCGCTCTAACATATATTTGGTTTAATAGCCCCGTAGTGATTTCCATGAGCTGCAGATTGTGAGGCAGCACAGCCATCACTGAGAGGTACCTGTATTGTTTTAGAGAATTATCAGAAGAAGCCACTCTGCTTTAGGGACAGCTAGTTTCACATTCCCAGACTGCAGTATTGCACATTATTTCATTTAGATTAAGAAGTTTGTCTTAGTTTATGGCAGTCTCAGGCTGTCCCGAGGACCAAACTAACTGGCTGGTGGGGAGGAGTGTTTATTGTGAAAGCCTGGTAAAGCTCGGACGGCTGCTGCGAGGGATGCATCGCCCAGGGCTGTCAGCCTGGCACCTCTAGCAAGTACTGCAAGGAAGTTACCATAACATGAGGCAAACATCATTTCAGAGCTAACAGAAACCAGAAGCAGTACTCCTTTATTTACTTATGTTTAGAAACCCACCCAGTCAAATTCTTCTTTAACTTGTATCTGTGCAGACAAGACTGCAGTCAGTGTTGCACAGGGTGAAAATCAGGTCAGAGTCTGGCCTAAAGCCTTCCTGAGGAGCGGGTGGCAGGTGACATCCCTACTGCTCAGAGGCACTTGGCAGATGGGGCTAATTCTACCCTCAATCACACCATCAACAACTTCCCTCTTACTGATTTGTGAGAGGGCTTGGTTTTCCTCATTCTCTTTTAGTTTTCTTCCACTTCGCTCCATTTTAATTTACTTTAGAAGCTTATTTTAAAGAGTTGTTACTGAGGTTCTAGTTTAATTTGCCCTTGTTTTTGTCTCTTGCTCAGGCCAGGACCTCAGATAAAAATCAGACTTGAGCCTTAGTGAGTAATATCCTGGTGCACTTTGTGAATAAATAAAAACAAGATCATTCAATAAATGCCACTCAATTTTGTTAAACTCCTTACACATGTAGAAATGCCATTTAATCCTCCAGTAAGTGAAGTGACTCCAAAATAAGGATCCAAGTGTAATGAACACATTGCTTTAAAATAGAAAGAATTAAAAAAAGAGGAATTCCATTAAAAAAAAAATTATCCTAAGAGGAGAAAACCTCAAGCAAATAAGAAAGCTTAAGCCAACTATAATATGTAGAAACCTAATATCCCCCAAACTGAAAATAACTCCAAAATCCAATAACATAAAAATGCTTTATAAGGTTTTCCTTTTGAGTTGTGGTGGGTTCCAAAAGGTTCTGCAATGCAGAACCAATGAAATAACACACAGACGTGCCTTCGCTTTTTTGACTCTTTGCTCCAAGTGACAGCTTTCATTGTAAACCTTTGTTTAGAAACAACAGATTACATGATAAGGCTCTTCCAAAAGAGGTTATGAAAAAGACACTGAGCCGCTCCAGCATTATTAGGAATAGCACAGCAAGATTCACAGCAAATGTCACTTTCATTATGATTAAGAAGGAAAAAAATACAATAGTAGCTTGGTAATTTAACAAGCCATCTATGGGAGGTTAGGGGACCACTTTCTTTGAAGGTTACTTAGCAAAAAGAAAAACTTCTTTTGAAGACAGGCTAGGGGTTCTTGGCACAGGCTTAGAGCTAGTGCATCCTCATACTCTTCCTTGAATTTGGGTGATCGTTGCAGCTTTTATCTGAGAAACCCTACTGCATTCTGTCTTTGGGGATATGCATTCATGGGAAATCCAGTCAGACTTATTTATCCAAGCTGCAGGCTTTTCAGAAACTCCTGCAGATATCTGTAGGTCCCACAGGATCACAACTTACATAAATTCACACTCCGCTCCCCAGCTAAATCCATGCCTCCCCATTATCACACGGCTATCTCAGTCTCTTTTGCACCTCCAGGAGCCCGGGGCTTCACAGGTACTAAATGACATCCTTGTCACTAAATTGAAGAGACATGGATTTGATGGATAGACCACTTGGTGGATAAGGAACTGGCTGGCTGATTGCACTCAAAAAGTTGTGGTCAACAGCTCAATGTCCAAGTGGAGACCAGTGATGAGTGGCGTTCCTCAGGGATCAGCACTGGGACTGGTGCTGTTTAACATCTTTGTTGGAGACATGGACAGTGGGATTGAGTGCACCCTCAGCAACTTTGCTGCTGACACCAAGCAGTGTGGTTTGGTCGACATGCTGGAGGGAAGAGATGCCATCCAGAGGGACCTGGACAAGCTTGAGATGTGGGCCTGTGCAAACCTCATGAAGTTCAACAAGGCCAAGAGCAGGGTTCTGTATTTGAGTCAGGGCAATACTAGGCACAAAGACAGGTTGGACAGAGACTAGATTGAGAGCAGCCTGAGAAAGACTTGGGAGTCTTGGTGGATGAGAAGCTCAACATGAGCTGGAAATGCATGCTTATAGCCCAGAGAGCCAACTCTATCTTGGGCTGCATCAAAAGAAGAGTGGCCAGCAGGTCGAGGGAGCTGATTCTACCCCTCTATTCCACTCTGGTGAGACCCCACCTGGAGTACTGCATCCACCTTGGAAGGACATAAGAAGGATGTGGACCTGTTGGAGTGAGTCCAGAGGAGGGCCATAAAGATGATCAGAGGGCTGGAGCACCTCGCCTATGAAGACAGGCTGAGAGGGTTCGGGTTGTTCAGCTTGGAGAAGAGAAGGCTCCAGGGAGACCTTATAGCAGCTTTCCCATATCTTAAAGGGGCCTACAATAAACCTGGAAAGGGACTCTTTACAAGGGCAGCCCATGATAGGATGAGGAGTAATGGTTTCAAATTGGAAGAAGGTAGATTTAGATTAGATATCAGGAAGAAATTTTTCACTATGCGGGTGGTGAGGCACTGGAACAGGTTGCCCAGAGAAGTTGCGGATGCCCTCATCCTGGAAGTGTTCAAGAACAGTTTGGATGGGGCTTTGAGCAACCTGGTCTATTGAGAGGTGTCCCTTCCCATAGAGGGAGGTTGGAATTAGATGATCTTTAAGGTCCCTTCCAACCTAAACCATTCTTGATTCTATGATTACCACCTACAACGGCCTCCAGTTTCTGCAGCTGAAGGATAGGAAAAGCATCAGGCTATGTTGCCCCCCTACCCTGCATGCACCTGGGACCCCACACAAGATGTCACATGAGGGGTAGCCACCCATTTCACCAGGTTTGGTACTCAAGTCTCCATGTCAGCATACTCCTGACTTCAGAGTCTCATGGCCTTGACCCACTCCCAGCACAGACATGTACAGATATCTCCACAGGGCTTTGCTGGTGAAAATGAACACATGGTGTGAGTAAGACTGAATAACCACCTACACATCAGAAGAGAGAGGTCTCATGGAATTAAAAAAATATATAAATCAGTCATGTAACTATGATTATAAATACACATATATGCACAGACACACAAAGAGCTTGATTCAATTATTAATTCTGTCATTTCCCAGCTTTGAAGGCCTTGATTTTTTGACCCTAATACTTCCCTACAGATTTACAGGGTGTAAATGTCATTTGCAGTCCCTTGTAACTTTACGATACATTCTGAAGCCAACACCTACTAGCTGACTCCCTGCCAAAAGGCAATATTTTTGTATAAAATGTGATCAAAAAAACATTCAGCTAGATAAATATATACATACACACAAGGCTTTTTTTTTTTTTTTTAAGCAGCTCAGTGTGGAAAGATGGAATTTGGCAAGAAAAGAGTCTTCAAACAAGAAGAACAGCCTCTGCGCGTTTGTGGTGAAAACTGGGTTTGATTTGATCCAGTTCTAAGTGTTTTAATATCACACGTTGGGCATGCAGCATTCACACTGTGCCATTTTGAAGTCATTTTCGGAGTCCTACCAAGCAAGGGCTGCTGCACAGCACATGCCTTAGCTGTGTTGTGAACACACATCTTTCTCCTGAAGGCAGAAGGCTTTTCCTCAAGTGCGCACTGCAAACTGTGCAGCTGAAAACTTCATTCTCCCAGCAAAGGAAGAGGTTTTGGCATGTGTGTGTCCCAGAATTCAAGGAGCACAGTTGAAGTGGGAGGAGAAGCAATCAAAGATGTGAGAGTGACTGAGAACTGCCTGATGATTATTTTTTGAATTTGGAGGAAGGTTGAAATATGCCTTTCTCTGAAAATTTCTCTTGCTGAGGACATTATAGTTAACCTGTTTACAGCCCAGGAAGATACAGATACTGCTTAAAGGAAATCACGCCTGCAGACCTAACCCCGGGGACACCACTTATCCATTAGGGGCAGGAGGAGCTTGAGCAAGCCCTACCTCTGTGGGTGGCATGGGCCACACACGAGGGGCTGCCCCGGATGCAAGGGGCTCTTCCCCACAGCAGGGCTCCTTCCTCAGTCTCGCAGAAAGGAGATGGGAAACTCTCTGGGTGCATCTCTCATCAGACCTGGTCTCCCTCCTGTAAGCAGCAGCAGCACCCTCTATTCCCACATACCATTTACTCATGGTACCTCTTATACCCACTATCAGAGCTCAGTAGCCAGCTCTGAGCCTAAACACCACAACATTTAACACTCAGAGAATTTATTCCTGCTTGTTAACACCGAGCTTACCCCCTTAACTGGGTGGGAGTTTTCCCGCTTTTGAAACACCAAGAACACCGGAGGATCTGAGTGTTTAGCAGGAGCTGGTGCTCCTGACCATTACACCCAGGATCAAGGCCCTTCCTACAAGCAAGGCTAAACAAGAAAAATCCTCTGCACCAACCAGTCACTCCAGAAAAGCTCCCGCAGTTCTTCCTTGGACTGCCTCACCAGTTCTGACTGTGCTGCCAAGCAGGGAGCCCACAGAGCCTCTGGTTCACCACATCCTGCTCTCTGCAGCGTGTTCACAGCTGGATCCATGCTGCAAGTCTCAGGGGAACAAAGAAGCTCGGGGAACAGAGACGACATCTCTGAACTTCTAGGGGCTACATGCCTTGGCTTTCAAAGAAATGGTTCCTCTCTCTCTCTTTCCAGAAGAAATGCTTCCCAACATGTTAAGCTTTTCCGTGTTATTTTTTTCCCCCGGTAGTTAATGAATTTCTATTGTTTTCTTGTCAATTATTTATTCATTAAAACAAGGCTTGCATGAAATGCAGGAAACTCACCAAGCCTACAGGGGCTGTCGCACAGCATGACGATACAAGAAGCGTGACTACAACAGGACCGCAACCATACTGTCGTCTCCAGCAGCAATGCAGGGGTCTCCGGCAAGGAGGACACCTCTGGGCAGGATGGGCAAGACCAGGGCCGGGGCAAGCCAACAGGCTGCCCCACAGCAGCTAGTGGCCATGGAGCTGTCAGCAGCATCAGATGTGTCCGTGGGCAAACCCAAGGAATGGGATGCATAAAGGAAAGACCTTCATTATCAAGAAATTCAGTTCCTCCTCCCTGAAATGGGAATGGATAGTACCAACTACATAATCTGTTATACCATTTATGCTGCATGAGCTCTATTAAGCACCAATTAATAAATCCCCTGGAGTTATGAATTTAGTCCCGCTCCTGCAGGATACTGAGGTAAAGGCAATGCAGCTATCCCACCTTGGACAACGGGTGAGGGCCCACAACAGGGCCAGTGCTGCATGATGGGGCAAACAGCCTTTGAGTTCAGTTTCTACAGAAACAAGATGGAAGATGGGAGAAAAGAAGTGTTATTAATCCCTTCTGCAAAAGTATGTAATGGAAATTTGCTGTCTGTTCAAAGTCAGTCTGCTGCACAGCTGGGAACTGATCTCTTATCTCAAGTGCCAGTCTAGTGCCTAAACCACAAAAGCACTCTTTCCTGCGCTCCTTCAACATGCAAATGGAGTATAATTGTATAGGCATGCTTACCATAAACAACTAGCAGAACTTGGCATCATGCTAATGGGATTTTTATTAGCCAAATATTTCTTTGGTAACCAGGTCAAACAATCACGTTCTCTTTTGTTTCCTGTTATGAAATGAAACTGAAAAAATATGCCACTTAAAAAAATAAAATAAGAAGAAGCCCAACCAGTCCTTTTTTCATAAAGAAAACAATATGCTTAATGCAGAATAAACCACATTTTATGAAAAGAGGTCATCTTTGGGGGGAGGGAGAGAAACAATTGAAAAGAAAAAATGTAGCACAAGAGGGAATTATGAATCTTTTTTTTTTCTTATGGAAAGTATTTACATGTTTATTTTAAGCCTAGCATAAATGTAAATATTTTAAACAAACAAAAACACACCAGGGGTAACAATAGAGTATTGTTTTTTTTATGTTGAATAAGAACTGCCAGGACAGTGCATGTATATTTTTAAACATGCTGCTTCAAAAAGCAGGATGCAAGGGATGTTGCATCTTTAATTTTTCTGTTAATTATGGATTGAGCATTGTTGTGAGTCTTGTCCTCAAAACCCAGCTCAGAAAATAAGAGCAGATGCTCATACCCAGGTTTGGCTCATATGGGAATTGAACAGAACATATTGGTTTATAATTAATGTAATTTGTTGGATTATCTTTTGTGAAGGAGCTAAGGTAAACAACCTTGCAGCATTGTAGTGAAATTCTTCTGCGTTCAGAGCCTCTGTACTTGATGGAGGATGACAAAAAACCTACCCTTCCTCCTGGATTGCGGGAAGATTTGGAAATGTCTGTCACATTCAAACATATTTTAATTAACTCAAAGGAAAGAATTAGGCTACAGACCCTAAAGCAAATTACAAATAGTGTTTAAAATCAGAGCTAATGATTCCCCAATTGACTGTTCTGATTAACAGAATTCTCTTTTCTAGTTTGGTTTAATTTAGTTATGGGGCAGAGATGGAGGAGGAACATGCTTTTCTGCCCTGAAAACAGTAGCTGTTCTTCAGACCAAATTTACTGATCCAAAAGGCTCCTCTCCTGGCTGGCATTCCTGCCTGGCTGACCAGTACTTAAGCATGCATGGCACCAAGTGGCAACTTAAAGAAGCAAAAAAAAAAAAAAAAAGCATGATTATATAATGTGACACTTTCCGTAAGCATTAATGAACAAAGCACAAAGCGTTAGTATCCAGAGGGAAAAAAAAAAAAAAAAGAAAAGATGGGGAGAGAAATCAAGCACTGTGTTCTTCCAGGTAATAACTGCAGAAATATAGGCCAAAAGCTCGGTTGTGTGTGACAGGATGATAGCACTCATCCCGACTCCAAACTGTCACAGTAAACCTTAGCTCTACTTCTCCGTATTTCACAGAAAGAGAAAAATCTGAAAGCAGCAGCTTAAGGAGTCAGTTCAGGCTTGTTTTCTCTTCAGGCCCCCACAGAATCAGATGGGGGCCTGAACTTTTAATCCTTTGTGCATTTAAGTCCTCCTCCCTTCAAAGCACTCATGAGTTCACTTTGTCATACTAGGGATACCAGCATGGTGTCCCCCCTTCAACCCTGCTGCCGGGTGCAAAGGAAGGGCTCCTGGCCATGATGGAAAGGTGGCCAGGATCACAACAGGAAGCTGGCCCATAGCCAGCGAGAGAGACCTTTTTGAGCCAAACACACATGCCATGTACCCTTTGCCTTAAAGGGCTTCCTTCAACAACAAACACCTGTCTCACTTAGGCCTCACAGCTTATATAGGTAACAAGATACCTTGGGATCACATCTTCTGGAAGAAGACAGAATAAGGAAGAATAAGGAAGAACAGGAGACAAAAGCACTTGTCTCAGGGCCATTGCTGCCACCCCCACTAATCAGGAGCTGGAGAGAAACACCACCAGCACACAGCAGATAGAGGCTGATAAGTGAGTCATCTCAGCGCTGCTTTGGAACCTCTAGTTTGCAACATGGCAAGTCATGGCAAGTACCTCAAGCACCCTCAGCTGTCTGAAAACACAGCATCTCCCTAGGGCATCTGCCAGCATCCCACAGGCAGATGTGGCCTTTGGCCATAGTTAAGGGGTTGGCATCACACAAGAACTTTATCTTACAGAAGCCATAGCCTACATCTCAGCTAACAGATGGGCAGGGAGGCAGAGTTTTAAACAAAAGCAGTAATACCAAACATTTGGTCTACTTTTAAAGACAAAGAAAAATAAAAGTACACATTGGGTGGATTTTGTTTCCTCAGTCATAACCGCCAGAAGTTAGTATTGCTAATGTTCATTAACAGGGTCATCCTATTCCCGTTAAAAAAAAGTCATTAAAAGCAGGCATCTATTCTTGCACCAGCCTAATTTGTTTTCAGGTTCTGTCAAGACTTTGAGAGGTCTTCCCAGCTGAGTTATAGGTTGGTACTGACGATCCTGGAGATAGCCTGCCCCTTTTCCAACTCTGTTCTCCCAGAGAAATGGCACTCTAGAAAGCACATTCATGCACCAGGCACGCAACACATGAAACAGTTTGTCTGCAACAAACATTTTGGCTCTTAAAATAAGAAATCAGATGCTCTTCAAAGTGCACGTGCAGAATACTTTTCGAGAACAGTCTTCCCTGGATACGTAGCACTTCTGCAGTTTTCTGCGAGAGGCAGTAGCTAAGAGTTTGGGACACTCATTCACCAAGTTTAAAGTCATAAATGGAGTAGATTTCCACCTCAGAAATGTACATTGCTAATGAGCTACAGACACAGCTGATACAGTAATAGTTCCATCCCATATTCGCAAGAACAATGCTCACTCATGAGGAACGACAGTCTTATCAGATTGGTAACTTTATCTCGAATATCATGTTCAAATTTTCATATCCTTATAAATTAAGAAATACTAGAATGAAGTGACCAGATGTTCAAGTCTCCTCTGCAGCACATTCACTACCAGGCACGCATTTAAGATGCATGCAAGTCTGTTAGGACTCTTCTCTGAAGAGGCTCACTCCTCTTAGCATCATCTGTTTTTGCTAGCACAATGTCTTCAGCATCTCAGCTCAGGAAACTTCTACCTCCATCATTACCACATCCCAGGACTACTAATGCACTGCATTGTTTCCAGTGGGCACAGGTTTTCTCCTTCCAAGACAGAACCAGAGGAAGAACATAAAGGAAAGGCTCGAGAAAGCTCTTCTTCATGCAAAAGAGTCACTGGTTTATTCACAGTCTCCCTGTCTTCTTCACCACTGCATAGCACCACATTCAAAGGCCCAAAAGCTCTTGCAACTTCATTTTTCATTTAATACAAGCTTTTGTTCCGTGTTAGCCAAGCACCTGATCTCCTCAGGGGTTGCCAGTCCTAGTTGTTAGGCCTTGAATCAGCGCTAATAATTACATCCCTGCTTTTCAGCACTGTTGAGGGCGTGAACCCATAGCATAAGTTTAAGTGCTCTGATACTAACAGCAGTGAAATGTCTGTGTATAGACACATGCATTCCCTTTGATATCTTACTATTGTTTCTGAAAGATATGGAATGCGACTCTAATATGATTATAATTAATCAGAAATTTAAGAGTAAACACATTGGTCCATGTAAGTGAGAAATGCTAAGGACCGGCCTATAGAGCATCTTAAATCACTTACTACTCTTTTCCTGCGCTGTTCTAATGCCAAGAGAACAACATTTTCTTTTCAAATTTTGTAAAAGAAAAAATATAAACCAAACAGGCTGTTCTCTGGCTGAGACCTTGGATTCTTTGGCACCTAATATAACAACAAAAAAATTAATTTCACATCATACTGGCAATAGTTTGTATTAAAATTGCATTCTTGCCTCTTTGACGTTACTGCACATGGATCTTTTTGTTCTACATAAGTACTTGGGGCTTTTTTTAACTAGCTGGTATTCCCTCTATCAATTCAATAGGATACATGAGACTAGCATTTTTCTACTTGTTCCCATATTCATGAAAATTGTGTCCATCTTTCTAGGTTTAGTTTTGTTGCTGTAAGTAAATGGGCATGGCACAATCCCAGCAGACACCCTTAAGTATGACCCTGGCCCTCTCCCCAGTGCTTGTCCTGGGAGCAGATTCTATTGTCCAGAAGCCTTTCAGCTAGGGACAGACCTTCAGCTGGACATCCACAGACAACAGACAATTCAGCCATAATAAAAGCCTGCTCCTTCTTGTCTCAGGCATAACCAAGGGATAGCTAAACTCCACAGAACATCAAAGAAAGGAGAACTCCTGGGGGTAAGTATCACTATAAAGGGCAAGTTAGATTCCCTTCAAGGTACAGAAACCCAGAGTGGCTGCTCTGCTCCTTGTCCTGCTGCTCACCAGCCACCATTCACAAGAGACGTGAATGAGACCAACATTTTGCCATCCATGAGACAGCCCTCGAAGCTAGGCTATTCTTTATATTTTCCAGTACTCTGTCCCTTCTCAGCTGAGGAGTGTCAAGTGTCTGTACATTCAGAGGAAGTGTAAGGCAGCAACTCCTCCAAGCACTTGACCCCTCCTCCCTCCCAGCCATCCCCAGAATCACCTCTTCCCCATGCTCATTACCTTCTTCTCAAAAGCAGTTAACATAGAACTGGATCCAGTTTGTAGTGGCCCTCCTCCCTCCTTTGGCAGACAAGTCTGTTCGGTCGCCTTTGATGCAGAAAACTTGTGTTGCTGCAAGAATTTGCAATGCCAAAATCCAAAAGGAACCAGGCATGGATTTCTAGTACAGACACTCTCTATAAAGCCAATGCAAGGTTTTACTGTCTCAGCAGATACCAAAAGCATTAATTGCTCACACTGTTTACTATTGGTTTTTGTCAGTATTTGATCCACTGTTGGTTTGCCTTTTCTCCTGGGAGTGGGTGGATAGTATTTTCATTACAACACTAATAAGATAATTTCATATTTACTGAAAATGTAATTATGCCATTTTTAAGTATCGTTTATTTGCTGCCTCCATACATTCCACAATGGGACTAGAATTTGGGAAAGCAAAAAACATTTATGTGAAAGGGTCATGTCCTCAAAAGCAGGGAAAAAGTGGAAAAAACCAGAGAGAAACCAGCTTTTACCCCCTCAATCCTGGATCCTACTACTGTGTTAGTAAATAAAGCAGTGGGAGGGGGTGGGGGTGAACCATATGAATCCTTTACTCAGCTGAACTAAGGAGATGAAAGCATCTGGCCAGGCCAAACGGGTTTGTGGTTCTTCACCATAAGGGTTGCCACTTCAGGAGGGTACCGACTTTTTACTGGAAATTTAGCATTCGTTGACCAGAATGTTGTTAGTGGTCTTCAAAACTGAAAAATTGCAAGGCAGAAGTTTTGCACCTTGATGTGGCAAATTAGCTAAGAAAATTTAGACTTAAGGACAAAGCAGAATTCAAACAAAAAAACCAAAAAAACCACCAAACCAAAAGATCACAATGACCAGAGTCACTGCAGTTTTTCCTCATCATCAGAAAGTCACACAAATTAGCTGCAGCCATCCATTAGCATAGAGGAGTTGTCTCCATTTGGAGGAGCATGTGTGTCTGAGGCCAGGCAGGAGATGCCGTTTGATTTGCAATTGGCACCCTTGAACAAGGAAGCTTCCACATTGTGCCCAGCAAAGGCAGCCATCTCAAAACCCTGTCCTCAACCCAGGAGTCTAATTCAGTGGTTTCCTAAACTGTGCATGCTGGAAAAAAAGCAAATGCTATTGTCATCAAGCATTTTCTAAGATTAGATCTGACCTCAAAGGTAATGAAAGGTCAAGAAATATCATCATTCCCATTTTAGAGAAGGGAAAGGTGACATTTGAAAGTCGAAGTGTCTTCTTTTACAAATAAGCTTATTTGAATCCAGCGTCTTCTCCCACTGAGTATCTGCATTACAGGCATATTTACAGTGGCACTATAGTGGGCAGTACAATCTGAGAGAACATTGTCTCATTAATAAAGGCTGTCCCAGGTTTGGTACCCCAGCACAGGCATGTTCTGAACATGGTATGTTTCTCCATGAGACCTCGGGTTGGGAACAGATGGTAGTTCTCCATGGTTTGAAGTTTTGACCTTGTGACACCTTTAAAAGAAAGGCTGAACACTGGGAGAATTTCAAGCTAAAAAACAGATTGGTTCAGTACTTTTCTCACCCTCCTTGCTTATCCCGTGAGATCATATAAAACACCTTTCCAGAGCAATCCAAGTAAGAGCAAAAGCCCAGCTTTGCACTGGCAGAACCAAAGGAGAACAAGGGGAGGACCTGTCTGCAAAGAAACAGCTACTGAGAAAGCTGAAAAGACTATTCTACAACAGGAAATAATACCCATGAACAGAATAGCCGTAATAAATTTACTTCAAAATAGGCTTCATCATGATCTCACTTTGCATACACACATCCCAAGGACCAGCTTTATGCATTCTGTCACTCTGCACATAGGAGAAAAACACTTTCAAATTCAAAGAAGACATGTTCTCCGCTCCTGCTTTCAGGAGGTAGCAGTAGTTCAAATGGGAAGCGCCGTGTACTCTTAAGCAGCAAATTGCACACAATTATATATTTTCTTAAGGTGCCTTGCATTATTAAAGCCTCTTTAAAGACAACAAAACTGAACATAGTTTAAGTACATGATTGCACAACTAAGCTATGTACCAGAACAGAAATGGACAGTGCTTCTATTCTTTTGCTCATCCCATGTTAACCAGCACTAGAGATACAAGAAGAACAGCAAAGCATCTGCAGACACATTTGTTACCATCTTTCAGCTGTATTTCCCCAATGAACTAACAGAAGTCACAGACCTTATAACACTTACTTACAGAAACAGTTTCTGATAACCTTCTAGACAAAGCATCTGTAATCAAAATTTGGACATGACATCACAAATGAAGACAACAATTTCTCGGTCACTACCTTGGGGTTTTGCTTTAAAAAACCAACCAAGATGAGAAGATACATGAGATGGTCAGCTAGTGTAAGAAAAAGCCGTTCCACCCACTGAAGACCAGGCCACATAGTTCTCCTTGAAACAGACCACAAAAAATTACTTAGTACAATCAATTACCCACATCTAACAGGGCAGATTAATGTTGCTGTTTGATTATAACCCCAAGAGTTTGTTCCTGAAATGCAAACTTTGACTGTCAGGGAATACAGGAACATAATAGACTTTTGGCTTTGTTTTAACAGTAAGGTTCCTGAAGGGAAATAGTGTGATACATACTCACCACACTATAGAGAGCCTGGAACATGCCCAAGTCTATTTTAGGCCCTTGCCTCAGGGTACATCTCTGAGGAAACAGGAAACTTTGGTTTAATACCAAAACTAAACCTAGACTACAGTTCCCAAAGAATTTTCCTCCCCCTCTTCTGCCTCTTTTCTGAGTTTTCTCCATGAACTTCAGATTCCCCAGTGCATCTTGTAGTTCTGCACTTTTCACTCATGATGTACCCTCAACACCCTGAGTACCCTGCTACTGCTTCCCCCAGGAGCCCTTGGCCTGGCCATCACATCCCCCACAGCTCTTCCCTGCTCCGGACACCCCAGCACAGAGTCCTTGCCAAACTTTCCATGAATGATTTCTCTTCAGACCATCCCCACCCACCAGCCACTCCACCTGAGGCCAGTACCACCTGATTAGTCACCACAGAGGCTCCAGCCATCTGGCCACACATGTCCAGCCCCTGTACCATGGGGATAAAAGCTAGTCCACAAACTGTGTTTAAAAGCTTTCAGTAGCCACTGGAAGGGTAAGCAGCTGCCCTGAGGAGCACAGGCTGTTTTAGTGCCCCCATCACAGAACAAATGTGAATCTAAATGTACTAAGGGCTGAGCTCTATACGGGCAAGACCATCAAACTGTTTTTCCCAGTTTCTGAGTCCCCATGCTATATTCCTCTTCCTTAGGCAATTGAGACAGAGGTCCAGGCCTCAGATTAAAGGTGGCAGGGAGACAGACAACCGCCACACCACAATTAATCACACATGTGAGGTAAGTCTGATGCATCAGTTCTTCACACGTACCACAAGTCCAGAGCTATCAATGTACAGTCCCAGGTCTGCACAGGGCTAGAGCCCACTACACCATCACCTTAAAATAATCCAGGCTCTCTCTTTTCTGTTCTTGCCTCATCATGAGCATCCAAATGCAACAATTTTAGGTCTTATAGACATTAGAGACTAAACTAGCCAATAAAAGCCATTGTGGATGAGACTGACTTAAGGCATGTTTGGGAAATAGGTCACTGAAGTCCTAAGGAACAACCTGTGAATGCAGCATACACAAGCCAGTTTATCTGGAGGATCACCAATTTTGCCCCTAAAATGTTCTTAGAGCTACACCAGCTACCTTCCGTCAGACCAACTGCTCTTCTTAATGGACATATGCAATAACATGAAGGAGCATTTTCCTGGAACGTGATTTAGAAACCAGACTTTTACTGGCTTCAGTGGCAATTGTGCCCCTAGTAGTCAGTTAGTCCAATGCACAATTGCTTGGTTATTCACGTAGATTATTAACTATCAGATGTTACAGCCTTCTGGAGCATGTATATGATTTTCATATGGTCCCTCCTGCCACGTGCACCTACAAAGCATTTGAGCTTACTTTAAACAAATCTGCAGCTGTAACTGAAAAAAAAAAAAGTATGAATTATTGAAAGTTTAGAAGAAATGTTAATTACTTCCAACCAAGGTCCAAAAGATTTAGTTAAATACTCCTTAGAGTGTATATAGCACATTCAAGAATATTGGCTATTCTCCAAAGGTTTGTATCTGCTAAGCTTAAAAATTCATGTAAGTCTTTAAAATTAATGCTGCATAACCATGTGTATCCTCTAGAACCATAGCAATTACAATAAAAGTGCTTTAATTTGTTATCAAGTGATTTTCATCATAATGTGACACTAAGTACCAAAGCATTTAATAATTTTCCCATTACTAAAATGTATTAACGATATTTCCAAATATTTATGCTAGAAGATAAGACAGTTTTCAGTTCTCACTTCTCTTACAAACATAAATTCTTTGAGAGGTTCTCGAAACAGGTCACATCCTAAGATTTCTCTGGCAGTTGTTTCCCTTTCAGACTAGAATAAGAAGAGACAACAAAAGCAAAGTCTTCTCTAATTCCTAGCAATGCAACAGAAAAACACCACCCTCTTTACAAAGCAAGTCCCCAGTCTTGAAGCCTTGCACAGATGCTGAACTTTGAATTCAATTGACTTACTCATGTGCATCAAATCAAGCATAAATTTCAGTCCCTGCAGCTTCAAACTTGACCTATCCAGCAAATAAAATCCAAGATATTAGCTATACATTTCTTCATCTAGCTTTATATGTACCAGTTCATCAAAATGCCACACGTGCATGACAGTGCTTTAAGATTTCAAGCACAGAACTAGTGTGGAGTAAGTAGTTGCACCAAAATATCTTTCCTGCAACACCCAAAGATAAACAGTGACAGCAACCCAAATCCTGCAGATTTTGTTGACTGGAGGAAAGATGCCCCTCCTACAGTTCCCGTCTGAGTGGGGTCTGTTCCCTGCCCATCACTTGGGTGAGGCTAAGGCACAAAACTTGGCACATTGTGGTTTTAACCAATTTTTATTTGTGTCAGGTATGTAAAGACCTTTCTTGCTTCCTGAGATATCTGTCCTCCCATCCGTCAGCTAGGATTTTAACTCCTAAACTCAGACCCCATCCCCAGTGAGCTGCTAAGGACACCTATGACAAAATGCCTCTGTCATGACACAAGACTACTGGCTCAGCAATCCTCCACTTCCATAGTGCTGCTCTGATCCTGGACAGGACTGGTGTGGGTTTGTGTGGACAGAGAAGCACACACCTGCCAGTAGGATTGAGGGCAGATCCCTCCTGCTGCTCCAGTGCTCTGCAACAACAGGGCTCCTGGGGGTCTCAAAAATCACCCTTTGGGAGAGGCACAGGGATGTTGCCCCACTGAGAGGAAAAGCAGCACTGAACTCATTTTGCCTCCTTTCAGACAAAGAAGGGGCACCGGAGGGGAAAACAAGGAAACTTTTTTGCCTCCTTGATTATTCCTGTGTCTCTCCCAGAAACCATGAGACTCCTTTATTCACCAGCTCCCTGCGCTTTCAAAACAATAAAACTTGCCTGAGAAAGGCAAATAAAGGCAGAGGCCTGTTGTCTCTGACAGTGACATTTGTCTAAGACTTTAGGTCTAGCAGCAGTCCTGAAGTTTGTTTTGAGAACCGTGAAGACATCTGGAGTTGGTGCTTCCTATATTTCAGGAAAGTTAATCCAAAGAGCTGTGAAGCAGTTTGTTTGGTGTTCTGTGTGCTGTTGTTTTCACACCAGCGGTTGGGTACAGCTGTGGAGTCCTCCCTGAGCTAGCCATGGGGGTTGCATTGTCCCACTGCTGTTTATGGCAAACACCTAAGCATTGCCTGGGCCTCCACACGAGTTCCCAGCTGCAGGGGATGTATGGCATTCCCTGCTCCAGAGAGCTTGCAGCCAGAACAGAAAGCCTACGGGTACCCCCATTCCACAGCACATTGAGTGATCATGGTGCCTGTTGACCACGTGAGCTTTTACAGAGGAAGCAAACAAGGAACCACAAAGTAATTGAACGAGCAAGACAGTGAGACTGCTATAAACATTTGGGTGGCCTCATGCATTGCAAAAGACATTTTTGTACCCAAACTTTGCTGCCTACAAATAATCAGTGTGTTTCCACATCATATGACTACTGCACATTACCAT